>JAXIVJ010003370.1:2500-5000 GCA_036785665.1 Chirona hameri
GCCATGAACTCACCAACTTTACATTTGGCCCCACCAAATTTGTATTTTGCCACTCCAAATTTGACTATATTTTGAATTATATAAATATTAAACTAGCTCATTTTCCAGCTGTGACCACACCAACATCAGTCGGGAAGGTTTAGTTATCCGTTCCCATTTTTAGCAACTGCTATTTTTAGCAGGCTCCTGTTAAAAATGGGAACGATACCGCTATTTTTGGGAACGCTGAAGCCATTTCCTTCCACAGCTAACTGCGATTGAAAACGCTCAAGAGATGACAAAAATGTGACATATATCAACAGTTTCATGAAAAAGAGCTTGAAACAATCTCCATTTGAGCCGTCGGGAATTAATATTTAATATTTAACTGGTACCATTTGCTTGCGACGGCATAACACCCTAGCTCACTAGCGGTCCCTGGTGGCCAACAGCTGCATCAACTCAAGCTGATAGTGCTAACTAGCCGAAGATGGCTGCACAAGCCGGTCAGTCTAGAGTAACCATTTTTTTTTAGTTTTCAGTACCAGTGGCAGCAGAAAGGTCGCATGTTTCGTGGGCTTATAAGTGCTTTTTCTGAGGTCCTCTCGGCTTTTTGTGAGATTCATCAATTAAGCAATGAATCAAATCCAGAACATTTGGTGTGATTGATTCCTTGATTGATTTCAACATTGATTTGTTCCGGTTTACGGAAAACAACGAAATTACCACTCTAAATGGGACGATACGAAGCGACTTTGAATTAAGGCCTGTCTATGCTTTTTGACATTTGATTGCATTTTTCATCATAATATTATATTTATTGGTCATTAATATCTTCAATTTTGCCCTAACTAACTGTCAATTGCGTATTTTATTTAATAAAAGCTAGTGTACTAGTATACTTTTAGCCTCTTTTAAGGGCGTTTGCGGTATATTTTGTAGAAGGAACTAACACAACACAAAATTGCCAGATTTTCTCCTGAATTTGAATATTCAAAGCAAACTAACGGGAAATATTGCATTGTGAGAGCATATACTTATTCATGAATTCATAAAACTGCGAATGATACCAAAAATATCCGGTAAAAGCCTTGTTCTTACGAGCTATAGACCCAATCGCCCCAAACGCCCCAATCGCCCCAAACGTAAAATCCTTTGTGAAAACGGCTAGCGGCCCCGAACCCCGCGGCCAGGCTACCCCAGTGACAGCAAAGTGGTTCCACGATCGAATTTGGCCGAACAAATTTTTCGACAGCGGCGGAACAGATTGTTTAATGCGTATACCAGTAATCTTTGCGTAATTTTTGCTGCGCGTTTCTATACAATCTATTTTCATATATGCCAATATGTGCATATATTATTATGTGGAAAGTTGGTGAATTGTCAGTCGTATTTCCTGTACAGACACGGTCTTGGCTTTAGTCGGGGACCGAGACTCCCGGGTCGTATGTTAAAAAGGTACCTTGTATCGTTGCGTATGCGTATATGGGAAACTGGGCTCAAGTCTCAGTCATTTGTCGGTACTACTGTCTTTTGCAGAACGTGTTTTTAGTGTCCCAGGGTTATCCAATATCCATGGCCCCGATGACGATGGCATCGGTGGCGTGGCATCGGTGGCCTGAATACGCACAAACTTTTTTGGGAGGTTTAAAAAAAGGTTTATCTTTTGGCAAAGTACCAGTTTTCCTTCCCCAAATCACTGCAAAATTTCGGTTGTTTGGAATTTGGAGGTTTCGCCTTACGATTTTGTTTTGACTATGTGTCACATCACTGTCACGTTCCGGCCATTGTTCGGAAAGCCAAGTATCAGTCTATTTTTATGCTCGTCAGCCATTTGCACCCGCAGACTAAAAAAAAAATCATTTTTTACAGTCAAAGTTTTCATGGAACAAAACTTCCAAGTTCAGACAAATGGAGAAACGAACCACTTATCTGACACTGCGTAGCCTCCCATGCCCTCCCAGCCCATTCCCCACCCTCCAAACCCAGCCGAGTCCAACTCGGCTTCCACGCCTCCCTCCGCCGGGTCACCCTCCCTCCGCCGGGAGACCCGATCCTCGGAGTCGGAAGACACCTCCTCGTCCGCAGACGAGCTCCTAATGTGGACCGCCTCCCTGAAGACTACCCGCACCCCCTCTCAGCCTCAGCGCTCCCGCTCCAACTCCCCGCCCGCCAGCCCCTCCTCTCACCCCCCTCCCTGGGTCTCTTTTTTCTTTCTTTTTCTCTTTAATTATGGTTTCTGAGGAGAGTCCGACCCCTCCCCGCCATCCCGGTCATACTCCTGCCCCGCCAGGCTCCCTGAGGACAGGTCGAGCCGGCCCTGCTCCCGCCGACCTAGGCGTACCCAGGCGACCGCAGGGCACGGTCTGGACAGTAGTTTCTAATGAATAACAATCAATCTTAATTCGTCCTCCAATGGAATACAAGTTCTCTTATATCCCATTGGGGGCAATTCAAACATTATATCTTAAATAACAATCCGTTAGTAGCCGCCGTTCAGGAAACCCACTTTATTGACGCC
>JAXIVJ010003370.1:10000-92500 GCA_036785665.1 Chirona hameri
AGTGTCGCGGAACGGCGACAGGTACGAGTCGCCATCTAGCGGCGCGAAGTGTGGCGACAGGGGCAAAGGAGGCGGCGGCTGCGCGCCGGCCTCAGAGCAGGGAGACACCACCGAGCTAGGAATCGAGAGATCTGGACTTGCGACAGGGACAGAGGGGTCATCAGCACGAGGTTTCAGTCTATTGTGGTGCACAACGACAGACTTCTTCCCTCCCAGCACTCTCACCCTGTAGTTGAGATCAGACAGCTTTTTCATGACAACTGCAGGCTTCCATGGCCTGACGAACTTGTAATATTGGCCACGCTGAGCCACGCTCCTGAACAGGTAAACAGAGTCACCATCCTGGAAATCGTACATTGTCAGCTTTTTGTCGTACAATCTCTTATTGCACGCGTGACGCCTGTTGGAAGACTCAAGCGCAGCTTTGCGAGACAGCTTGATGCGCTCCGTGAGTTTCGTCAGATACTCTGAAATTGAAGCACTTTTCGGGGCGGTGGACGGTGCCTGAATTTGCACCGCAGCTGGCATCCTTGGATTTCTACCGAACATCAGGTAGTACGGCGAGTGTTCGAGTAAGGAGTGTACCTTGGCTCTGTACCCAAGCATGAGGAGCGGCAAGTGAACATCCCATTCATCATGGTTCTCATCCAAATACTTTGACAGCATTCCGAGAATCGTTCGAATCATTCTCTCACATTTGGAATTCCCCTCGGGATGGTATGCGGAAGAGCTAGACTTCTCGACGCCCAACAGTCGACAAACTTCGGTCAGCAAAGCACCGGAAAAATTGGCAGCATTGTCAGAGTGAATGCGGCGAGGGCATCCGAAACGCGCGATAAATTGGTTCACAATCACATCAGCAACAGTGGCAGCAGTCATATCGGAGACAGGAAACACCTCACACCATCGAGTAAAGTGGTCACAGATGACGAGAAGATGTCGGTTGCCACGGGCGGTGGCGGGCAAACCACACAGAAAATCAATAGAAACAGTCTCGAACGGCTCGTCGGAATAAAGTTCACCCATCGAAGCCCTCTGGCGCGGAACGGGGGTAGCTCGTGTGTTGTGCTTCTCACATCTACTGCAAAAATCTTTGATGGAAGCTTCCATCCCAGTCCACCAGAACTCGCCAGTCGCCATCTAGCGGCGCGAAGTGTGGCGACGGGGGCAAAGGAGGCGGCGGCTGCGCGCCGGCCTCAGAGCAGGGAGACACCACCGAGCTAGGAACCGAGAGATCTGGACTTGCGACAGGGACAGAGGGGTCATCAGCACGAGGTTTCAGTCTATTGTATCAACAGACTTCTTCCCTCCCAGCACTCTCAACCTGTAGTTGAGATCAGACAGCTTTTTCATGACAACTGCAGGCTTCCATGGCCTGACGAACTTGTAATATTGGCCACGCTGAGCCACGCTCCTGAACAGGTAAACAGAGTCACCATCCTGAAAATTATCGAGAAATCGACGTAGAGAGCCATGTCCATCAAAACTTGGCATCAGTAACCCAGCCGCTACCGTCTGAACCGGCAGACCAGGCACCGTACCAGCACCCACAAACGATTTCGACTCCATACTGAAGGGGAAGCATCAACAACTTGTGAAAATATAACCGTAACCGAGACCACAATACCAGCTGACACCACTATCCGACCATTTGAAGCTGAGCCGGCTGTCCCAGATCAGGACAGAAGCCGAAGGCGACGAACGATACAGCGCAGGCTTCGGCGGTGACCATCGCGGGAGCAGGTAGCAGGAGCAGCGTCACAGCGTGGCGCGCCGCGCAGGAGGCGCGAGCCAGACTGACCCGGCCGCGGCCACACAGACAGCTGGCGGGCGGCTGGGGCGGCGAGTGGTCGCTCGCAGAGGCGCGCTCAGCGACGAACATCAGGTAGGCAGCCACGTGCAGACGGACGATAGCAGGAGCCACCTCATGTCGAACGTGACGGCCAACGACGGCGTGGGCCCTCACATGGCTCACCGGCTGCCACCAGTTTTAGTCGGCCGATCACGTAAGACACCTTCACTTCTGCTGCACGCTGTATTGCTACGTTCGCCCGCCGCCAGCTCCAAGTCGCCTCCCCCTCACGTGCGCTCACAGACGCCAACGAAACATCGGTAATTCATAGCTAGGGCTAGAACATATCAGAAAGAAAACTAACAGAGCCGAGAACAAAGGTAGCAATACGAAGTTCACACTGGAAGACAATAGATTAAACTATCTCAGAAACGAACTTCAAATATAGTAATAAATCACGAAGAACGGAAGAAAAGCGAGCAGCAAATAAAATACGCTAACCCAGCACTAACACTGGCCACTACTACAGTTGCACGGCTGCATCAAAGCAAGCACTCCCGGTGTAGGCACTAAGGCGCACTACCGCCCACACATTACACGCAGAATCGCCCCTCGCGACACGCGAGCTGAGCATTGCGTGCCGCCGACCCGGCTTACGGAGCGGGATCTCGGATAGTCACGGACAAACGGTGGATCGAATGTTGAAAAACCTAGCTCTGTCCCTTAGCCCAGTTTTCCAAGTAGATCGTGAGACATTTGCATCCACCTCCGAGCGCTAAAAATTGTACTTTTGGACAATTGTATGCGCCATATTTGTCATGCGTTGCCTCTGACCGGGACTCGCTTGACTGGCTGCGCGGGCCCGGCTCGGCCATCTTCGAGTCTCTACAGTCTACACGATGTGACGTCAGAGGCCACTGCGCGGCCGCCGCCGGACGGCCGGCCGGTCAGGGTCAGCTCATGACCGGCGGCGGCCGCGCCATGGCCTGATGTCACATCGTGTACAGACTTGGAAGATGGCCGAGCCGGGCCGGCGCAGCCAGTCAAGCGAGTCCCGGCCAGAGGCTACGTTTGGCAAATATGGTGCATACAATTGTCCAAAAGTACCATTTGTAGCAATCGGGTGTAGGTGGAAATTTGTCCTGATCTACCTGGATAGTTGGGCTAGGTGACAGAGCTAGGTTTTTCAACATGCGATGCACCGTTTTTCCGTGACTGGCCGAGAGGCCCCTCCGTAAGCCGGGTCGGCGGCGCGCAGTGCTTAGATCGCGCGTCGCAATGGGCGATTCTGCGCGTGAGGCGCGGGCGGGAGTGCGCCGTAGTGCCGACACCGGTAGCGCTTGGCTTTGATGCAGCCAACTAAACCATCTAATGGCTTTGCATTCTATGAGACCTTGCCGTGCAGAGCATGACGAATCGGTAGACATGTCATTGGTCTGCATTTTCGTCATACGATACGCAATAGCCCTGGCCAAACGAAAGGGGTGCGAAATTCGGACAAAATGTCGACAAAAAAGGCCCTCGATGGATTTTGGTAAAAATTTCCATCGCCGGATTCCGCGTGAGCTCAGCTTTCGAATGGTGCATCTCCCGTAGTTTGACACCTCCGAACCATTCCAACGAACCGTGCGGTTGGAGGGGTCACATACACAGGTCACAGACGCAGGTCACAGACACAGGCCACAGACACAGGCCACAGACACAGGTCACAGGTCACAGGTCACAGGTCACAGGTCACAGGTCACAGGTCACATCCACAGGCCACATCCACATCCACATCCACAGGCCACAGACACAGGTCACAGATAGGCACAGGTGGCAGACAAAACAGGTCACAGACAGACACAGGTTACAGACAGACACAGGTCACAGACAGACACAGGTTACAGACATACACAGGTCACAGACAGACACAGGTCACAGACAGACACAGGTCACAAACATATACAGGTCACATACAAACACAGGTCACAGACAGACACAGGTCACAGACAGACACAGGTCACAAACATATACAGGTCACATACAGACACAGGCCACAGACAGACACAGGTCACAGACAGACACAGGTAAAAGACAGAAACAGGTCCCAGGCACATAGCTCACAGACAAACACAACTCACAGACAGACACAGGTCACAGACAGACACAGGTCACAGACAGACACAGGTCACAGACAGACACAGGTCACAGACAGACAAAGGTTGCAGACAGACACAGGTCACAGACAGACACAGGTCACATATAGACACAGGTCACAGGTCACAGACACAGGTCACAGACACAGGTCACAGACACAGGTCACAGACACAGGTCACAGACACAGGTCACAGACACAGGTCCGATGACGGGCGGGCAGCGCCTTTCTGCACCGGCGATGGGCAGGCGACAGGTTTCGACTCCGGCGACGGGCAGGCGCGACAGGTTTCGACTCCGGCGGCGGGCAGGCGCGACAGGTTTCGACTCCGGCGACGGGTAGGCGCGACAGGTTTCGACTCCGGCGACGGGCAGGCGCGACAGGTTTCGACTCCGGCGACGGGCAGGCGCGACAGGTTTCGACTCCGGCGACGGGCGGCGCGACAGGTTTCGACTCCGGCGACGGGCAGGCGCGACAGGTCTCGACTCCGGCGACGGGCAGGCGCGACAGGTTTCGACTCCGGTGACGGGCAGGCGCGACAGGTTTCGACTCCGGCGACGGGCAGGCGCGACAGGTTTCGACTCCGGCGGCGGCCGTTCTCCCGGTGGCGCTGGGAGAGGCATTGCTGCAGTGGTGTGCAGAGCACGCTGAACTTCAAGCGTTAGGCCAATAATGCTGAACAACCATGTTCCAGTCCTGCGGAAAACAAACATTTCAAAATCAATAAACAATCCATGTTTTATGAGTAGTCAGTACTCAGTCATCAGGGAAAATCATGATGAACAAGATCCGGTGTATATCTGAGCCAGACACACTTGCCCATGGTCTTATCACCAGACACGACATTCACCATCGCTCCACTAGGCAGTCGGATCAGCTTGTGACCCCTCAGATAAGATCTGGGTCGGGAAAGCGCAGGTTTTTATACTCTATCGTGACCAAATTCAACGGCCTGCCAGCAGCCATGCGTGATATGCAGCCCTCACTTTTCAAAGGCGAGGTGCGAAGATGGCTCTTAAGAAGTCAGTTTGGTGATGATGACTGATATGTCTTTACATAAATACTGTGACACAATGTGACATCGTGCGCCTGCTGTGAATGCCTGACTCCAGATTGTTCGCTGCTTATGCCTTTATGACTCGAGGTGCAGCATAGCCGTGTTTCACGGAGCTACCTCATGATGTGTATAAATAAATAAATAAATTGCAAAGTTGATGTATCATGTAAGTACTATTTAAAGCTACCACATTCTGAAGGATGCAATAATCCAATAAGTTATTTGCTGTGACATGAAAACATGAAAATCCCAAATGAAGTGAACATCTGACATATAAGCAAATTAATTTGGTAATTTGAAAGTATTCCCTTCTGTTGGAACTTGGAATGGTGACAAAATGTTTTCCTTTCACTTGTGGGGACCATTATGATCATGAAACACTTGTTAATACTACAGGTATAAAACATAATTTTGCCTTTGAGTATTTAGGGTAACTAGGGCTCAATTTCTGGTCAGGTTAAAATACCCCAATTCAGCAGACAGCAGACAGCAGACAGCAGACAGCAGACAGCAGACAGCAGACAGCAGACAGCAGAGTTTTTGGGTGTCATTTCCCATTATTAGTGGAAAAACAGAAAGTTGGACCAATTATACCAAGTAAGACGTCACCAAAAACGACACAATCAAACCTGACCTAACCTTTACAGCAATTATGGTAGCAGGGACCCACATTTAGAACACTCAGCAGTCCGCTCACATTCGCTCGCTGTACTGTGGGCCAATACCCCAGGCACCTCAGACGGCTAGCACTATCAGCTGAAGTTGTTGCAGAAGTTGGCCGCCAGGGACCGCTAGTTAGCCAGGGTGTGATGACGTTGCACGCAAATGGTACCAGTTAAATATTTAACGCTAAGCCTAAATGTGTATTTATTTATTTATTTATAAATAAATAAATATTTAGCAGTACTATTTGCTTGCGACGTCATAACACCCTGGCTCACTAGCGGTCTCTGGCGGCCAACTGCTGCAATGTATTGACAGTAAAAACACTCTCCCATGCATAAAACGGCTATTCTGAGTGTCGCGTCATGGTTAAAAGGTAGAGACATGTTAAAAACGACACTTAGCAACATGCATACACAAACTAAAATACACTCCATGATAATACACACATTCACACAGCGACCGACATAAACATACACGACACCCATCATACACCATGTAAAAGATCACCGAGCTGACGTTTAAAAGATGGTAAAGACGCCTCACGCAGGTCCGGCGGCAACGCGTTGTAGCGCTGCGCTACACTGTATAAAAAGCGTCTCTTGCCGGCTTCGGTTCTCACGCGCGGGAGGGCCAAATCAGCGTCCTGGCGTGTGCTTCTAGATCGAAACTCAGAGTTTGTCGAAAGCCGGGAAGCGAGAGCCTGTGGTTCCCCGGTGGTGCGAATTTTGTGAAGAAAATTGAGGGATTGAAGTTCGTACAGCTGACGGGCGGTGAGCCAGCCCAGTTCATCTCGCACGTCCGATATGTGATCAAATTTACGCCGGCTAGAGACAGCGCGCAAGCCAAAATTGAAGATCTTTTGGAGGCGCTGCATGTTTTTCTCTGAGCCGTTGCCGAACACCGTCAAACAGTATCGGACGTGCGAGATGACAAGGGCGTCGACTATGATAGGAAGAAGTGACGAAGGGATCTGATGACGCACGTGGGTCAGGCCGATGAGGATACCGTTACATTTTTTGACGAGGGCAGATACGTGTGAGTCCCACGAGAGGTTCTTGTCGAACAGTACGCCAAGGTTCCTCACCGTGGGGCTCTCACGCACTATGTCCTCGCGGAACCGAATAGTGGTCGGGGCCATGCCGCGTCAATTTTGACGGGAACCACGGACCATGAGTTCTGTTTTCCCGGTATTTACTTTCAAACCATGGGAATGGAACCAGGCATGGAGAGATGATAAAGCCTGTTCCATGGTAGCAATGAGCTGAGGGAGGGATCCTTTTTTGCCTGAGACCAGAATTTGGGTATCGTCAGCGTACTGCACCACGTGCGCCTGTGGTGGGAACAGGGAAAGATCGTTGGCGAAAATCTGGAATAGGAGCAGGCCATGTGAGGATCCTTGGAGGACACCGATAGGATTGGGTAGGGATCGGGAAAGGTGACGGTTTCCACGCCCGTCAGCTGTACAAACAGATTGAGTGTGGCCAGTGAGGTAAGAGGAAAACCAGGTAGGATCGATAGAATAGGTTTGCAGTTTGGAAAGGAGCTTTGCGTGGTCGATCACGTCAAAGCATTTTGACAGATCAATGAGACAGAGGAGGGTGATGTCCAGGCGGGCGGTGGCGGAAAGGATATTATCGGATACGGTAAGAAGCGCGGTTTCGGTGGAGTGCTTTGAGCGAAAACCGTGCTGGGATAAGGAAAAAAGATGATTGTTAGACATATAAGTGTACAGTTGCCGCTGCACAACTTTCTCTACTGGCTTTGGGAAGGCGGGGACGATGGAGATGGGACGGAAGTTTGAAGTTTCGGAGAGGCTCCCGGATTTGTGAATAGGATGTACGGTAGAGTGTTTCCAGGACGCGGGAAATTCACAGGTTGTGAGACAGGTGTTGATGATATGAAGGAAGACATGGCCGATGACGTCAAAACAAAGTTTCAAAACCCGGATGCAGATGCCGTCAGAACCACAGGCTCCAGAATTTTTCATAGAAAAGAGGGTAGAATGAAGAAAGTCGAGGGAAACAGGCTCCAGAAAGAAAGCGCAAGCGCCAACCCTCGGGAGTCTACAGGGAAGCTGAAGGGGCTCCCTCCTGTCCCGAACCTCACCCGCGACACGAGGCCCCACCCCGACGAAGTACTTGTTTAGCTCGTCGGGTGTGGCCTCAGGCGCAGCTCTCTGTGCGGACTTCTTGCCCTCTATAATTTGGCGAATGTTCCGAAAAATTGTGGTAGGACCCTGCTCGCTCACCCGCCTGGAAATATCTCGTCTTATATCATACCGGATGTCTGATTTTACTTTCTTATCTAGAGCGATGAAGGCCGGGGTCCTACCACTGCGGGCAAGAAGTCCGCGGCGCTGAGCCATCAGCCGCAAGGTGGCGTCCGAGACAGGGGGTGCCGAGGGGTTGTACAGCTTGATGCGCTGTGAAGGGGCATGAAAGTCAAGAATAGACAGAAACAGATCGGAGAAGGCAGTCCACTGATCGGCAACTCCCGCGCGCGAGAACACTGGGCTCCAGTCAGTACGGCACAGCGAAAAATAAAAATCTAACACATTCACCTATGTAGACGTCTAGAGTATATGAATCTCGGCTTCGCACGTGCTTTAGGGATGTCAAGGTGGGCAACAATAAAAGAATGATCACTATAGGCGCATTGATGTACTTGAGCATTAGTTGTAAAATTAGCCACGTTCGTGATAAAAACATCAATGACCCAGTGATCAATGACCCATCAAAACATCAAACAACAGTGACCCAGACCTAAAAGTGGGGGCGCGTACATGTTGGAACAGGGATAAGTTGTCTAAAAACTCTAAAAGTCTGAATCTACAAGGGTCTGCGTCCGTTCCTAGAAGATTACAATTAATGTCGCCAGTGATGATAAGAGGATCGGTAGAACTAAGTAAGACACGCTGCACTTGGGTCTCCAGACATTCTAAATCGATAGCAATCTGAGCAGAGCTGTGATGTGGGGGCCTATACACAGCACACACGTTGAAACGGCGCCTACGTAAACTGGTCACTGAAAGCCATAAAGTTTCTAATTTACATTGATCAGCAGCACATACTGACTGTAGCCTCCTAACTTTAAAATCCGACCTACTAAGAACAGCAACTCCCCCATAGCCTCTACCATCAGGTCGGTCCGCGCGGGTCAAAGTATAACCAGGGAAGTTAATGTACCGTGAGGGTGTTTCAGGTTTTAGCCAAGTTTCAGAAAGAACACAGACATCACAGCTATACAAGTTAAGGTCGTGTCGCAGCGACAGTATTTTGGGTTTCAGCGATCTGATGTTTAAAGCGGAAAAACACATACTCCCACGTCCCCCCGGTGCCCCCTGTTGACGCTCCCCACGCCGGTGTCGCCGTCCCGCTCTCCGTCCGCGCGCTCGGCCGCGTCCGCCGCGCCGAGTCCTCCTGCCGCGCGCCGGGCCGCCACCAGATGGCAGCAGCAGTTCCGCGTCTTGCGCCTGCGCGGACGTAGGCGGACCGCCCAGCTGCGGCAGCGGTGAAGGCCGCCTCACTACGGCCACCTCAAGTGGACCTGCCGGGTGCGCACCGCCACCTGTGGACGGTGCGCAGGCGAGCACGGCACCGAAGGGTGCACGCGCGCAGCACGCTGCGCCACGTGCGACCAGGCCCACCCGGCCTGGGACCGCCGGTGTAGAGCCTGGGGCCTCGCTCGCGAGGCGGAGCGCCTGAAGCGCGACGAAAGGCGCGACAGTCGGCGCCCACCGGGCGCCCCGCTCTCCCCAGGTCTCGCCCCTGGCGCTTGGCCGCCCCTCCCCCTCCCGGAACCTCCCCCCACCCAACCGGCCTCCCGCCAGACCCCCCAACCGCCAGACCCCCTGACCACCATGCCAGTCCCCAAAGGCATCTCTGGCTGACCTCGAGTGCGCCGCTGCCGCTGATCCACCGGCACCGCGCTCCCCCTCCCCAGCCGAGTTGAACATCGACTCAGGCCCCGCCTCCCCGGCCTCCGCAGCACCAGCGGAGTGCCGACTCTCGGAGGACTCCTCGGACGACTCTCTCATGAGAGCCGTCTCCCAATCAATCGCCCGCAACCCCGCCCCGCCCTCCCGCTCCAACTCCCCGCCCGCCCGCCCCGCCCACTCCCCTCCCCCGCCCTCCCGCTCCAACTCCCCGCCCGACCGCCCCGCCCACTCCCCCTTCCCGACTCTCGGAGAGTGACACCCAATCAGATTCATCGCGCTCCCACTCCTCCTCGCCCTCCCGCCCGGCCGCCCGCCCCCGCAGGCATACTCGAGCGACCTCCAGGCAAGGCTTGGACAGTAAAAGTAAATCTAAATGAATAATCAACAGTCAGAATTTGTCCTCCAATGGAATGTTAGATCTTTAATATCCCATTGGGGGCAATTCAAACATTACGTCTTAAATAATAATCCGTTAGTAGCCGCTGTTCAGGAAACCCATTTTATTGACGCCGACTTTAATAATTATACCTTGAAAATCGCCGGTTATAGCCTTTACACAAATAACGTAAATGCATCCCCTCGCCGAGGCGGCTCGGCTTTGCTTATTTCAAACCAACTTTTGCATCATCAAATCGACCTTCAAACAACCTTAGACGCAGTCGGCGTTAATATTAAAATCGCTCAAAACTAACTTTTATCTCAATTTATTTCCGTCCTACTGAGGACATAGACATTGATTCTTTTTCCCAGCTTATTACAAATATTAACACCCCATGTCTGATTATGGGCGACTTCAACGCGCATAGTCGGGCGTGGGGCTGCCTTCGGAACTCTCGTCGCGGCCAAATTATGCTGGACCTTCTGGACCGGCATAATTTGGTCTTCCTTAACGACCAATCACCCACACACGTACACCACTCAGGAGGTGAGGTGACTTACAGCGCCATTGATCTCGCCTTCGCCACACCACGCATCGCGACTCTTTTTACATTTAATGCACAATCTGACCCTCTTTTTAGCGATCATTATCCAATTCACTTAGAACTTCAAGTCCCTTCAGGACAGACAAATTTTTACTCTCTCCCTAGATGGAACCTTCGCAAAGCCGATTGGTCCTCCTTCCAAAAACACATTGACACTAGTCACCCCGCAGACTCCCAGACCGACATTAACACATTTTTAAACACTATTCTCGCATCAGCACATCAGCACATCCCACACACACGCACACACACACAACACCACCCGAGGCAGCGTACTGCCCCGTGGTGGAACACAGAATGTCAAAGAGCTGTTGCCCTCCGGAAAAGAGCATTTCGAAAATTTCAAGCTTGTATAACTGCAGAAAACGAACACGAAGTACGGAAAACTCGCTCTCTGGCTAAAACAATCATTGACAAAGCAAAAAAAGAGTCTTGGCAGGAATTCTCATCTACCTTTAATCGATTTACCTCCCTCTCAAAAATTTGGACATTAATTAAATCATTTTCAAATAAAAGACCACCGGCATACAAAATCCCACACTTACAAATACACAACACATCTTACACGCTTCCCCTAGAGGTGGCAACACAATTTGCACAACACTACGCTAACATATCATCAACGCAACAATGTACACCAACTTTTGCTAACCAACTTAACGATCAATTTCAATCTATTAGCTTTGACTCTAATAACGTAGAAATATACAACTCCCTTTTTACCAACTCAGAGTTAACGTACGCTATAGGTAAATGTGGTAAAACTTCTGTAGGGCCAGATCAAATTGACTACTCCTTCTTTAAAAACTTGACAGAGACTGGTCTCACCAACTTACTAACAGCCTTCAATACCATGTGGTTTGACGGCACTTTCCCTGAATCTTGGCATAATAGTACGCTAATTCCTATACTTAAACCTCGCAAACCTAAATCTTCTCCCGCTAGCTATCGCCCTATTTCTCTAACTAGTTGCGCATGTAAACTATTCGAACGCATGGTTAATGGACGTATCAGGACATACATCGAATCAAATAATTTACTTTCCCAATTCCAAAGTTGTTTTCGACCTGGTCGATCCACTACGGACAATTCAGTTGGTCTTATTGACTCTGTCCAGCGCGGCTTTCGGGGAAGAGAGGTCACAGACGCCCTCTTCCTTGACATGAGAGCCGCGTTTGACAGAGTCAATAAGACTGCACTTCTAGTAAAGGTCCATAAGGCCGGAATCCGAGGTAGACTCGCCAAATTTATCCAAAACTTTTTAGACAATAAAACTTTTAATGCAAGGTGCGGCAACACATATTCTCCAAATCAAAATCAGGACCACGGTGTCCCACAGGGATCGGTCCTCTCCCTAACCCTATCTTTAATCATGATTAATTACATTTTCAGTAATATTAACCAGATCGACAAAGGTCTAAAAACTTGAATGTACGCTGATGACCTGGCAGTGTGGTTCTCCCACTCTAGTGTCGATCAAGCCAGCAAAATTTTACAACTAGTTCCCATTGATATAAAGGTATGGTGCGACCAATGGGGTCTGAAAATTTATCCTAGCGAATCTGCATCCCCAATTTTATCGAAAAAAACCCTGCATATGTGGAACCCTACATTCCATTAAAATATAACAATCAAATTATCCCTTTTGTCAAATCATTCAAATATCTGGGAGTAACTCTCGACACTCGTCTTTCGTTCATCCCACATTGTAATGGTTTAGTACAGAGATGTACGCGACGAATTAATATTATGAAGTCTTTAAATGGTCGAGAGTGGGGCGCAGACCGCTCCACTCTCCTCCAGTTGTATACTTCCCTGATACGCCCAGTCCTGGACTATAATGCATTCTTATTTGATGATATATGTTCCAAACAAATAAAAAAATTGCAAGCTGTCCAGAACGCTGCCTTGCGGATCGTGACCGGGGCCTGTCGCACCACCAACACCACAAACTTACACATCGACACAAACATCCCCACACTGCCGCCGACGCAAATACATGCTACTCAGATTCTACGCCAGAGCAAGTTCTCACCCCACACGCCCAACATTCCAGATCTTAAATCACCCCGCACCCACAACACGACAAACACTACTTCAAAAACGACACCCACTTATCAGTCACAGAATCACACAACCACTCACACTATTCAACATCCCACACATCAACACAATGCCAACACCACCACTCACAACTCACTGGCTCGACACAACACCAGACACACACCGCCTCTTCACACACAACAAAAACACATTCACGGCGGCAGAGACACACACACTCTTCCACGAACACAAAGCACAACACAACACATATACATACATATACACTGACGGCTCCCGGGACGGCGGCCGAATCGGCGGAGCTTACTGCACGAGCATAAATAACAACCAGTAAGGCGCCGTAGTTGGCGATGAACGAGCGAGCGCGAAGGAAATGTATGGGGAATTTCAACTCGATCGAGTTGAAATTCCCCATACATTTCCTTCGCGCTCGCTCGTGTCGGGCGAGTAGTTTCTGAGATACAAAAAAAGGTGCGCACGTGCGCACTTGCAGAGGCACCCATCTTTGTGGGAAAGTGGGAAAGTGGGGGCTGTGGGAAAGTGGGAAAGTGGGGGCTGAGAGGTCCCTAACCACGCACCAAATTTGAGCACAATCGGCTCAGCCGTTCCAGAGATATAGAATAGGGGTGTGCACGTGCGCACGTGCAAAGCCACCCCACCCCTGACTTGTGGAAAGGCGGCGGCTGAGAGGTCCCTAACCACGCACCAAATTCGAACACAATCGGCTCAGTCGTTCCTGAGATTTAAAAAAAAATATATGTGTGTGCACGTGCGCACGTGCAGAGGCACCCACCCCTGACTTGTGGGAAAGTGGCGGCTGAGGGGTACCTAACCGCACACGATTTTGTTACGTAATATGCCCAGCCGTTGCGGAGTTATTGCGAGAAAATACTTGTCAACACCCCTCACGCGGC
This sequence comes from Chirona hameri, assembly GCA_036785665.1. Lineage (NCBI taxonomy): Eukaryota > Metazoa > Arthropoda > Thecostraca > Balanomorpha > Balanidae > Chirona > Chirona hameri. The sequence continues at coordinate 23,548 of JAXIVJ010003370.1, forward strand.
ACGCGCCACGCGCAGTGGTAGTCACCCACACGAGTCGGCACTGGTCTCAAACAGAGTAGGTTGGATGGGGCTGCTCAAGAAAGAAGTCCGCTTGTCAATCTGACATGTGGTTGCAGTGATATGAGCTTCTCAAAAGCGTCGCCACTGGTCGGATCGGGTCGGGTCGGGCAGGGCTCATAATCAGATTTTTCCCATACACTACGGAGAGACGAGCGAGCGCTTCGCGCTCGCTCGTAATAACTTCCGCCTCCCAGATATAAATAGCTTGTTCACAGCGATATATCAGCAATTTTATTAGCCTTAATATATATTAAAAGGGAAAAACTTAAAGAAGTAATCATATGCACAGATTCGTCCGCCTCGCTCTTGGCCATTTCCTCGATTCGTGATTACAGAAACCCGATAGTCTTGAAAATTCGACAGCTAATCAAATATTTACATAACAAACACAGCGCCATTAAATGTCTCTGGATACCGGGACACGCCGGTATCCCGGGAAACGAGGAAGCCGACAGACTCGCAAAATTAAGTTTACAATCTCCTCCAGAAAACATCTTCCAAACCCTTTATCAGACGTTTTAAATTACATAAACCAACCATTTAATATATTGCGCCATCGCGAGTGAGACGCTGCTCCGCATTTTCACCTGCATCCAATCAAACCAAAAGTCAAACATTTCATATCTAGTCACCAGAATTGTAGAGAGAAATAATAGTATTTGCACGCCTCCGCCTCGGTCATACACAAATTACACATTATTACATTCTCGACAATCTTCCGCCCCCAAATTGCCAACAATGCCCAGGTTATTCGCGTTATACAATTAAACATTTACTTATTACTTGCCCTGTGCACAATGTCAAACGTCAGAAGATCATTGATTACACGCGACACAATCGAATCACATGAATCTTCAAAAGTCCGCCCCTGTAGCTCAGTGGGAGAGCACTGGACTTCTGACCTATCCCGGTAGTGGCAGCCCGGGCTCGAGTCGCTTCGGCGCTCGCTATTTACTCCTGACTGGGGTGGCCTGCGGCCGGTGGCAGCGGTCGCACTCAAGGTCAGGTGACGTCAGTGAGCGGAGCGGACCGTGTCCAGGTATGTCGGGCACGTACAATTTTCGTCTCTAAATTCTGCCGGCCAACAGGAATTGCGCGATCGGGTGGTGAGGTCAGGACCTGCGCAGCAAGCACTGCTTAGCGTGAGTCCTGGGCCTCGTTTCATAAAGCTTTTGGCGTAACTTACGAAATGCGTGAGTTACCCCATCAAAAGCTACGCACCGTAAATTAGTCCGTTTCACCAAGGTGCCGACGGAGTTGTTTACTCCGGCGCAGTTTGCGTTGCTGGCGTAAACAATCAAGGGTGTTTTAAAAATTGAAGTGTATTGAAAGCATTATAATAAACATTTGTTTTTAATGCAATTATTGAAATTGGAATCATAAAAATATTTTTTAAAAAAAATTGTAAAATAAATAATGTTAAAATATCGTTTCTGAGTAAATAAATAACAAATATTTTCTGGACCCAGGCGAAAGCCATTAGAGCTGCCGTTATCGAGCCCACGTATCCGGTGTGAGAATTTAAAGCCCGCACGTATGTGGGTTTAGTGAAAAGCTCGCGTGATTCTCGTTTTTTGTTCTTATTTAATGAATACATTACTAGTAAATCAAATTAATAATACGCTTTCTATTGCATGTGAACAGTCATGGCGATAATGCCGATAGAACCACCAACAGAAATCCTCGTCTAAAAAATGAATCGGACATATTGCCACTTGCCAGCACGCAACGCAAAACGATGCGACACATATTTACTTTATATATACATGTAATCCAGGCCCGGATCCAGACAGAGGGCGCTGGGGTCCCCCCCTCACCCCTGAGCCCGGGTCCCGCCCATGTCGTGCCATACAAACGCGTCCGTAGGGCGCAACTTTTTGTATGTCGCCCCCCCCCCCTGACTGAAATCCTGGATCCGCGCCTGTAACCTGCCACCGTCGAGCCGTCGAAATCCGGCCCGCGACTGTAACGTCACCACCGTTCCGCACCATGAGGAAGGAGAGTCACTGGCCGGAGGGTCGCCGTCACTCACCGAAGAGGGACAGTCACTAGTCGGAGTCGGAGGGGCGCCGTCGCTGGCTGGAGGGGCGCTGTCACGGGCCGGAGAGGCGCCGCCCTCACTGGCCGGGGCGCAGTGGCCGGGGGCGCCGTCACTGGCCGCAAAAGTGACGTTACTTGCCGGGGAGCGTCCTCACTGGCCGGAGTGGCGCAGTCACTGGCCAGAGGGGCGTCGTGACAGATCGGAGGGGCGCCAGCTTTGCATGGGCGCCTCGGGTCCAAAGGACCGGGTCATGACCTGTATGACCTGATACTCGGTACGCCAATGCATTATGCAATGTATGAAATATGAATCCAATCCATTACAGACTCATGGGCTATGGCATGAATCATGCGTATTTGCTGATCTATTTGTGGTTAGTGTGAAACAGTCCAGTGTGTAGATGGCAGCACATAAAACAGATGAGAAGCTAAGATGATGACAAGTCATGATGACACGTCATGACACGCCATGACATGTTATGACAGATGGCTTATCTAATAGGAAGTTCACTGACAACAAATTGATGTGTTCAGCCACGCCACCAAAACACACAAACTCGGACACTGACGCCTTTATTGATCAACAGTCAGTATAGATGTCAGAAAAAGTGCCTTGAAAATTCCACAATTTGCCTTAATTCCGTGAAAACAGGGGGGTGTCATCCCTATCTCCGTAGCGTGTCCGCTTATACGTATGACGTCACCCCAGTAGTCAATTCTGGCGCATGTCGTCTGCGGTCGGTTAAAACGGGTTTTCGCAAATAACTTTTGAAAAATGTAGATACAGCAATGATTTTGATGTCATCGTGTTCGCCTCGTCATAACTCGTCGATTCATACCAATTACATGTGGTTTAGGTCAAATCAAAAGTTCATCGAAGGGGCGGGGCTTAGAGCCTCAGCTGGTGACCGCCGAACCGCAGGGGGACCGTAAACAAGGCCCTGACCTTTGATGACCTCTAGTGACCTCAATATTGACCTGAGCCTAAAATGATTCAAAAGATGTCGATTCGCCTTGCTTTGAGATTTCCAACGCTGCCTTTCTATTTTTGGTAACTTTTTTACTTTTCGAGCTAGACGGTATTTATTTCTCCAAAAATAGCATTAGCTGCAATAGCGGAAGAGGCCGGTGCATACACATGACGTCACGCTCTGACGTCATGATCACCTAGAATCGCCGGATGACCCTACCTCCTATATATGGCCTTGGTAGGTTCGTAGGGTACGCTGCTTTATGAAACGAGGCCCAGACGGGGGCCGGTCTTAAAATTCTGGCCGGCGGTTCGCGGACCCTATGTTAAAGCAATGGAAGTGGCCCACGCCACGATCGCGGCCCAGAACGTTAGAGACATTTCAGGACACGTATTTTTGGCGATAATGATTTCTATCCGAGAAAAATATATCGCCCAAAGGTTGGGGGTGGTGGTATTTGGGGTTCACAACTAGCAATAATAAACAAACTTGGCAGCTAATTTGAAAAGTATGTGTAGTTGTGCATTACTCTTTACATAATTGATGACCACAGAGCAAAACAGATTGTTAAATTGGGACATTTTCGGCCCCGGAGCAAGCACTTGTAGGGAATATTTTGGCACCCACTATATATACTAAGTTCGCACTTTTTAACACCCCTGACTTTGGGAGATAATGGCATTTTAATCACGTCATGTCATGCCATTTTTGGTGGAAAAACTAAATGTTTGAAGAAGCGTCGAAAATCGAGTTTTGAAGAAAATTGCAAATAAAAACGCCGAAAGAACGGAAATGACATTATATTGAAAATGGCTATCGCGGATTTTCGCAATTTTGAGTTTTTGACCCCCCCAAAAAAAAGTTTTCGAAAGTTATTTGTCTTTTTACAACACACAACTGTACTGTACTGTTTTAATTATGTGGGCCCCCTTGGCTACGAGGGCCCCTCTGATTACATCCCCCTGGGAGAAATCCAGCCTACGCCCCTGCTCGAAGGTCCCTATTTCCAAAGATGCTCCAAAGATGATTTTTTGGGGGGGGATTTTTTTTGAAAATATGCCCCTCCAAAAATATAGTGAGCCAAATCCGGTGAGTTTTTTTTGGTGGTGGTACCTTATTGCCCCCTGATCAAAAATTGCCTCCTCCTGGAGTGAATCCTGGGTACGCTACTGACTCCAGCTGCAAGCTGCATGGCTGATTGTATAGTCTCTGCCCAGCCCAGCCACCGCATTCTTTCGTAAGCACCGCATTCCTTAGCCAAAAAATCAAATATATTCGGCTGGAGTCTTTTCATTCAAGAAAACTTGCAGATAGGGGTGTCCCAACACGGGCTACAAAACTGCTATCTCAGTTCAAAACCCCATGTTGAAGGTGAACTATTTCATTTAATTAGAACTTAAGTATCATGCGATTCTATTATCTCGGATTTCGTATATAGCGGAGACCTAAGGTCAGATCAATGTCGTGCCCTCCCCACTATAAATCAATGGGCATAAATCCATAGGAAATAGCTAAATGTACCAAATTGTCACCAAACCTACCATTCTATAATGCCAAATCCAAAGATCCTTGTGACATTTCTGTCCCTGTAACCTCTAAGAGGTCTACTCAGGTGACCCCAAGGTCATGAGTAGTTTTTCTTCCCTTTTGCCGAATCAAGATAGGGTAATGTGAAGTTTAACGTTACATTGTGTATGGCTCAAGACACATTGATTCATGTGAAATTCGACATCGACTTGAACTTCGCTGACCTCAGGTCAGGTCAATTTTCGACTTAAGCCTAAGCTTATACTAGATAACGATTTATATCATTCAACGTGTCTTGAAGAGAATAACAAAATGTTGCATGCTGCATTACTTTATTATATTTCTATCAAAAGTTATTCCCAATAACTATCAATAAAGACGAATAATGAATAATGACGATTTTGCAAGAGACATCCATGTAAGAACGAAATTTGACATTTGATTGACCTTTGGTGACCTCAATATTGACCTGACCTTAAAAATGACTAAAATGCTTTCGATAGAGGTTGCAAGAGCAACCTCTATCGAAAAGAGCAACCTCTATCGAGCAACCTCTATCCTCTAACGCCGCTTTTTGCTTGTTGCTACGGTGTGTGATTTTCGAGATCCTAGTGGGGGCGGGTATCCCCATCATCGGTCCGAAGTTGGCGCAGATCCCCGTCGGTGTGCGGGTTAATGCATTGAAAGCCTAGATAGTCTCTTTCGTTATCAAAACAATATTTTGTTCGGAAAGTTGTATATTTCTACCAAAATTTCATCCAACAGACAGAATTGGCTAGCTTCATATTTGTATCGCCTGGTTTCGCCTCCGAGCTGAATAGCTAGCAACTGTAGATTGTGCACTACATGTGCACTATAGCGCACACCTATATGCTGTATGTTTTGTAAGAGGAGTATTTGTATGTTGTACCCACCATACGCCTCGACTCACAGAAGAAGGGCAGCTTGTCTGAACAATCACGCGCTACCAGAAAGCCGGTTTTTCCGTCCATTGAGACACAACGCTTTCCCGAGCACGGCTTGACCAGCCAGTCAAGCGAGCTAGCTCCGCTTCCGTCATTTCAGTACCAATAGCCCGTCTCCCGGCTGGTGAGTCCCAGCCAAACGTCGCCACCATTGGCCAGTTTCATCAAGGCGGCCTTTCGATTCGCGAACTGGATAACTGGCAGCGTCACTTTAAATCCGTTTTCCGAGCTATATTTGCACGTGTTAAAAGCTCCCTTGAAATCGGTGGGCTTTGACATGGCGACCGTGAGGCAAACACCGTTCTCCTCACTCCAGAGCTTGCCGTCATCTGGACATCTGGTTGGATGAACTGCAGCGAGTTGGTTGACTGAAATGTGGCCAATCGAGAGTCTTGCGGGAGAAGGAGTGGTGGTGAATTTGACTGGCTTGTGTTGAATTGTGAATCTGGTGGGAGGATTGGTGGTGATTTTGACTAGTATGGCATTGCGGGGGGAGAAGGAGTGGTGGTGGTGGGAGAAGGAGTGGTGGTGGTGAGTTCGACGCTACTGCAGCCGGAGCGATCCAACGGACCAAACTGCTTCCGACACGGATCTAGCTTGCACACAAATTTGAATGGATGGCTTTTACAGGCAACGAAACCCTTCCAGCGTCCTTCCATGTGTAAGATTGCACACGTGCCTTTGGCGAGCGACGGTCCGTCTCCGTCTTTGCCGAACCAGCGCGACATTGTCCAGTCAGCACAGTCGTTCCAAGACCAAACGGACCCATCGTCAGCGCGTGACGCCCCGATAAAGACGTAGCGTTCACGCCAGTCCTTCTTAAACTCATTGGCACGCCTGGAGGGGAAAGCCAGCGTTGTGATGAAGTCATTCTCTCCTTGACTCTGTATGCTGGCTAAATGTCCACCAGCTATCTGGCAGGCGGCTTCCGCATTCACCACCTGCCGTTTCATCTCGTTCACACGATAACAGTGGCCCTCAAACAAGGACCAGCCGAACGGACATTTGGGAACGCAAGCTGGCACTTCGCATAACCCAGACTGTACCTTCCCACAGGACTCCGAAAGCCACTGGCCAGATTTCTGCATTGAGGCGCACTCTGCACTGCCGGCGTCGTCCTGCTGCCAGTTTGTGAAGTTACAACGGTGGTCTATCCATACAGGCAGTGTGGTAGCCGCGTGATAGGCCCTGTCATTGTCCTCCAGCGAGCTGACGATTACGATGCTGGCCTGCCCATGCTGCCGGGCGCACAGGCTCTGGACACCTCTGAACGTGTCGGCAGCTGTGGGCTTACTGAAGCACTTGTCTCCGCTGCGACTCCAGCCATCAGGACAGCGTATACCGTCCTCCGGCCTCCAGACGCGCAGCCTTCCACCCCTCGCTGGCTCTGGTCGAATCGGCAGAGCCGCGGCACACATCAGCTGTTCACAGACGAAGCCATTGCGGAAGGTACTTGTTTTGCAACTGGAATCAGACCATGTTTGGTCTCTATGAATTGCAGTACAGTCTTCCCGGTGTTGGTGTCCGTTGGGCTCAGTCGGTGGGGTCCAGTTGTTGTATGCGAGCTCTCCTCCACCGCCCCACCGGTACCTGCCCTCTTGCTCCCGGTCGTTCAGACCGATCCAGGACGGGTAATTGCCGGCCGCTAGGCGAGCAACAAATCTGTTTTCTGAGGCGCTGTGGATAGCGACGAGGTCGGCCGTGGGCGCCATGCGTTGACACTGCTGACGGGCCTCCAGCCAGCCAATCTTGCGCTGCTCCGCCTTGTAGCAGCTTTTGGTCGACTTCCTCCGGGTCCAGCCACTGGGACAGTGACAAGACGCCATTTTGCAGACGCCGTGCAGCTTGATGCTGGTTTCATAGGAGGGGACCAGCTCCCAAGAGCCAGTGAGTCCCACCAGCCGCACGACATCGTTCGACTCTTTGGTCGGGAGTGTGGGATAGTCGAATTTTGTGAAGGTCACCGGAGAGTTGTCTACCCACCAGCGGCGCTCTTTGTGTGACCGCATGCCCAGCCAGACATGCTGACTCCTTACAATTGTCTTCACGATAAAATCATGTTCTGCCCTACTGGTGATGCTCGCCACATCTGCTTGTCTGAAGGGAGACTTGCATACGGCCCTTATGCTATGCCAGCTGACGGGCGAGGCGGAGAGACGGTAACAGTGGCCCTTCCACTCCTTCCAAGGAGCGGTCGGGCAAACGGCCTGCACAGTAGTCAGCACGGACAGTAGCAGACTACAGTGTACAAGTAGTATCATTGCTGGATGAACAACACTAAGTGGTATCTGGTAGAATGGCAACTCTCCTCTGCGGTCCACTTTGGAACCTCCGGTCCTTTTGAAAGTGAAGCCTGATCTTCACCTTGGTGGTAAACGCTTGACGACTTCCGTGCTGAGTGACAGACTATATTGATATCGTGTCGAAAGTTTTCCTTTTTAATAACGGCTTCGGATTGCTGAGTTCACCATGACTTTCCCTATACACTTATTGCAAAAGGTTTTGTTTTACACTGTTGGGTATTATGTCATTCAATGTAGAAAAACGGAACATTTATATGACTACTAAAGACAACGTAGTTTTTACTGAAAGGAATCAATGCCGACTAGATAAATAAACAGGTAAAAAACGGGGGACATAAAACTAGGAACAAGAATAAGATTTCGAGAAAACGTCAAACGTAACAACATACCGGTAAACTGGGGAAGTGGAGGACATTTGGGTCAAAGGGACGCGTGAATGTGAATTGAATATTTCATCTCAAATCCAAGTCACATGCGAATATTTAGCACTGATCCTCCAGGTAGCTAACAAAAATACATAGGCCACTGACTGTCGGATTAAAAGAGAGATAATGACAACGATGGTACAAATATTATTCAGTGCTCGTGTGAGGGACATTGGTATTGCAAGTACACACAATAATTTTATTAACAAAATATCGTCGTAAACAAACTGCAAGACAAAGAAACAATTCTACCATACCATACCTGATACCAAACCAAATACGGTATTTAGGCCACTACACTGAGAGAAAAAATCAACTCTACCCTCCTCGGAATACCGTAAAACTCTAGGCATTTGCACTGCATAACACCACTCTCTCACCGAAAACACCCTTAAACCCTATCACATGATATTGTTATTATTCCAGTAAACAGAGTTATCGAGCGTGTTCAAAGGGGGTTTGAGCGACGCGCAGAGTTTTGGGGAATTTTTCTGATGGTGTTGACATAACTCTCTCAGAGGTACTCTCCCTCGGTGTACTACTCCCCTCTAAAAACTCTTAACTATCCAACAATAAACTCTCACAACAACTCTGTCCGGAGTTCTCGAGTGTTTTTGAGAATAATAGAGAGTTTTTGCAGGGGAGTATTTGAGGCGTTCGGCCGCCATTTTACTTCCCATTTCCTCGGGTGAGGCCGCGGCGTTGACAACGGTAAGCATGTCTGTGATTTATGTTATTTATTTGGTATGTTGTGTGTTGGTTTTATGCATGCTATTTCAGCTTTATATGCAGCTTGTCAGCGAGCAAAGTAACATGAATATAGCAACATAGCCATTATATTTTTTTTGCAGGCTCCTCTGGTGGGACCGACACACCGCGCAGGCTTCTGGCGGCGGTGAGGCCCGCGTCGTCCGCATCTTTGTCAATGTTTCTTTTTTTGCGAAGAAATCGCCTTCAGTGTTGCAATAAAGGGGGCGTGCCGATGGGTCGGTGTGCTGACGCTCCGTTGGAAAAGTGTGATACTGTGCAAAATGGTAGGGACAGAGTCACCAGTACTGTCCCTGACATTCTTCAGGTGATGGCTGAAGTTTTTTTCGTACTTTTTTTGCTCTAGCAATTGTACGTGGCCGACAATAGGTGATTTAGAGTCGGTCTCGGTTGAGGGTGCACCCGTGTCATCTAAACATGGCGGGTCACTGCCGAGATACCCAGGAGCTCTGGACCGACAGAAGTACCAAGACCACGCGAATCATCAGCCGGGTGGCAGTTTGGAGGAACGGGCTGCGCTGCAACCAGGTGGACCAAGTTCGAGACCGGCCGCCGCCAGTCTTTTTCGTCGGCGCGGCGTGCTTCCTGCTGCTGGTTGGTTTCACCTGGGAGACGCTGGCGCCACCTATCGCTCCCTTCATGGCCAACATCACTGGTTCTTCGCACTCCACCAGAGGCGTCACCCGTCTGTCGGCCCCGGCTCTGCGTAACGTGAATCGTACAGCAACGTCTGTCCGGACCTATCATTTTGTACGGACGGGACGATACCACCGAGCGCGCGTACGATATGACAGCAAGTCCGTGGCGACCTACCAGGGCTACCGGCTGAGGCTGAGCGGTGACATTGAAATTAATCCTGGGCCACCATCAGCAGCACCTGGCAGTAGCAAGAACATATCGATGCTACTGCAGAACGTCCAAAGCATACAAAAAAACTGGGTGACTGGCGTCAGGCGGCACCGTCGCTTCAAAACTCAGACGTCATAGCACTGACTGAGACGTGGCTTAACGGCACAGTGCTCTCGTCAGAGATCGAGGCGGCGCTGCACAGCCACGTCCTCTTCAGGAGAGACCGAGAGAACCGGGCCGGTGGCGGCGTTGCCTGCCTGATCAACAGCCAGCTAAGACCAGAGCGGAGAGAGGACCTGGAACCTGTCGGAGCGGAAATGCTTGTGGTGGAATTGAAGACCAGACCAGGGATAATTCTGGCCATCTGCTACTGTCCACCGGATGACAATGCAGCATTTGCTACCACAATGACTGCCTTGCAGAATGTCGTCCAGTCTGCGCCTACGAGAGCTGTGCTGGCCGCCGGGGACTTCAACGTCCCGGACGTCACCTGGAGGCCGCGTCGGGGACAAGAGCTGGGAGCAGCACCCGAGATAATCCGCCGGTCTACTCGTGCCACACAGTTTCTCGACTGCTGCAACGTGACCGGATTTACGCAGTACGTCACTCAACCGACCCGCGGACAGAACTATCTGGATCTTATCGTCGGCAAAGGGATCGAAGCCAGCGCGATCGTCCAACCAGGTCTCATTCCATCCGACCACCTGGAAGTAACGTGTGACGTCAGAGCTGTGCCTCAGTCACCTCCGCTGGTGTCCCGGAAATCTGCACTGAACTACAAAAGGGCCGATTGGGATGCCATGAGGCGGGCTCTGCAGTTCACACCGTGGAATCTGCTGGATGGTGTGCCAGTGGATGAGGCGTTAGATACTTTTTACGACCTTCTCACATCGGCTATTCGTGACCACATCCCGGTGGTAACACTGTCGCGTCGTCAGCCTCCCTGGTTTGATCGCGAGCTGCGATCAGCTCTCAGCAAGAAGGAGGCGGCGCACCGCAGGATGAAGAGGAACCGGAATGAAGACAACCAGCAAGTATTCAGCGAGAAGCGGCGTCAGTTCAAACGGCTAACGAGTGTGAAATTTGCAATTTATCTGAAAGGATTGGTTGGTGATCTGTCATCTAATCCGAAGCGTTTTTGGACATTTCTTAAGTGTATAAAAGGAAACAACTCTAGCACGCCTTGTTTAATAGACGGTGGTAGAAAGATTGCTAGTGATCGTGAGAAAGCTGAGCTACTGAACCGCACGTTTGCTAGTAAATTCTCGGACCCTGGCGTAAATATGATACCTCCGACACCGGATTATGCGATAGGAAATCTGTCCTCATTTGACGTGTCGGAGGATCTTGTCCGTGCAATACTATTGTGCACAAACAGGAACAAGGCATGTGGTCCTGACGATGTGAGTGCCCGTATCATACACGAATGTGCGCATGAACTAGCCGTACCAATGACAAAGTTGTGTCGTTTGTCTATTGAACAAGGCGTTTGTCCGAAAGCTTGGAAACGTGCGAACATCGTACCTATTTTCAAAAAAGGGGATAAGTCGTGTGCGACGAACTACAGAAGCGTTAGTTTGCTGCCACTGTTCAGTAAGATATTGGAGAAGGTGGTGTACAGTACGTTGGTGAGTCATGTGCGCCCGGTTCTCACTAGTCAGCAGCATGGCTTCATGCCGGGGCGTTCCTGTGTCTCGAACCTGGGGTCGATGTTGCGCGTGGCCTGGAATAACATATCCGCTGGCTCTCAAACAGACGTAATTTATACTGACTATAGTTCAGCATTTCAGAGTGTAAATCATAAACTCTTGGCTCTAAAAATGGAAAAATCGTATCATATGACCGGAAAAGCACTGTCCTGGCTCAAATCGTACTTGTCTGAAAGAGAGCAGCGGGTTGTTGTGAATGGCAAATGCTCAGCGTGGGCCCCGGTACTGTCGGGGACGCCAGAAGGGAGGCTTTTGTCCCCTCTTCTGTTCGCATGTTATGTTAATGATCTGCCAGCTGTCGTACGCTCAGATTGTCTCCTGTTTGCCGATGATTTTAAGCTATATGCTAGGGTTGACAGTTTTAGTGATGTTCGCGGCCTGCAGGCTAATATAGATGGGCTCTGCCAGTGGTCGGCAGCGTGGCAGTTAAAACTGAACCCACACTGATATAAAAATTGACTCTCTTAAACTTTATGAGGGGGAGTTGCCCAAATTGACTCCCCAAAATTCCGTCTGATGGGGGGAGTAACTCCATTGTTTACACCCAATAACGCTCCTTACAACACTCCCAGCTCTGATTACTCCCATGAAGAACTCCTTCTTGAACTCCTCTCTACCCTCTCTACTCCCCTCCAAAACTCTGCGTAACTCCTGTCACTACTCCACATAACTCCCCCTGCTACTCCCTTGACCCTTTCTACTCCCCTCCGAAACCCTGCATTACTCCTGTCGCTACTCCACATAACTCCCCCTGCTACTCCCTTCTACACCCTTTTACTCCCATACAAAAGTACCCTGAACTCTATATAACGTCACTACCATGCTACTCCCCCTCTTACACCCCCTGACTTTGGCCTGCGCGCGCATGGTCTAAATTCATTGCACTGAATCCACTGCAGCACACTCAGACACATTTCGACCCACACAACAAAAACGTTCTTGGCAATACTCTTTATTGCAACACTGAAGGCGATTTCTTCGCAAAAAAAGAAACATTGACAAACGACGCGGGCCTCACCGCCGCCAGAAGCCTGCGCGGTGTGTCGGTCCCACCAGAGGAGCCTGCAAAAAAAAATATAATGGCTATGTTGCTATATTCATGTTACTTTGCTCGCTGACAAGCTGCATATAAAGCTGAGATAGCATGCTTAAAACCAACACACAACATACCAAATAAATAACATAAATCACAGACATGCTTACCGTTGTCAACACCGCGGCCTCACCCGAGGAAATGGGAAGTAAAATGGCGGCCGAACGCCTCAAATACTCCCCTGCTAAAACTCTCTATTATTCTCAAAAACACTCGAGAACTTCGGACAGAGTTGTTGTGAGAGTTTATTGTTGGATAGTTAGTCTGAACCCCGCTTTAGACAAGCTAAGTAGCTGTTGGATAGCTCTGTTGTTTTGTGTATTTTTTGAGGAACCACATTATATTTAGATATAAGGATTAGATATTTAGTTTTGTGGATCGTTTAGGTATTATTTTTAAGCATTCATAGTTAGCTGTTACCTCTTACTTGCTTTTTAAAGGACTTTTCATTCTAGCTTGTGTGCGCCAAAATTGTCTTAGTCTTATTTTTGTGTTATTAGTTGCAGGGTTGGATAAGTAGATATTTTTAGAAAATTAGGGATAATTAAGGTGTATTTAGTATTCAGTTTATTTAAGGATTAGATATTTAGTCTAGTATTAGGTGCACTCATAGCTGATTTGTGTCACTAGCTTTACTTAGATCTAGTTAAGGTTTAGAAGAAGAAAACACAAACAAAAAAACAAAAAAAATTAAGTTAAGTTAGTAAAGTATTGAAAAGTGCATAGTACCTAAGTTATATACCTAAGTTACTAGTGTATTCAAATGAGCATGACTAGGATGCAGGCGAAGGTAGCAGAGCTAGATGCCCTCCAGGCTAGGGTAGCAGAGCTTGAGGCGCAGTTAAGTAAGTGTAGGTGTAGAGATGAGCCGCAGGAGGGTGTAGCTCCTGACCAAGGAACGTATGCGCAGATCGTGGTTAGGGGGTCAGAAAAGGAGCCTACAGGATCAGGGACCAGTGGTAGTTCTGATAGGGGCATAAGGGAGGAGGATAAGGCAAAGGTGGATAGTGCGGCTGGGGTTTGGAAGTGTGTTGGAGGGTCACGTTTCTGGAGACTCAACATTGTGGAAAGTAATGCTAGGGCCACAGACAGTAAGGATGAGGAGGGGTGCTGGGTAATGGAGGGTGGTAGCAGAATCTGGAGGAGGAAGAGGGAAGGGGATCAGGAGGGATGGACAAAAGTTCAGGGTAGAGTCAGGCAGTACAGCCCCAGAGAACATCCGCAGGTTACAATAGCAAATAGGTTCAATGCGTTAGAGTCAGCAGCTGAAAGTGACAGGGAAGAGATTCAGCATTTAGTGGTTGGGGACTCAAGGGTAAGGCCCTTAAGGCGAACATTCTGTGGGAAGAGGGACAGATGTATAGTCAAACCAGGGGCAAGAGTAGTTGATATGGGCCCTGTCATTGAGGCAGAACTTGGTAGGAGTAGCCCGGAGACAGTTATACTACAGGTGGGGGTGAACGACATAGGACCTAGGCAGAGTGTGAGAATAGTAGCGGAGTACCGGAGCCTGCTGCAGAGGTTGAAGGAGTCCAGGAAACCAGTCATTGTGACTGGCATCCTCCCTCGCTGTGGAGCCAGTGAGGAGTGGTACTCGAGAGCTCTGTCTGTGAACAGCTCAGTTCAGAACTTATGTTCAGCTATGGGGCTTAGTTATGTAGACTTATGGGATCAGTTCTATGAGTGGCGTAGGTACTATATGAAGGATGGGCTTCACTTATCGGATGAGGGGGCAAGGGCTTTGGGAGATGCCTACAGAAGTGTCATTCAGGGAAACTAGGTAGGAGGGGGGGGGGGGGGAGGTTCAGGGACGCTAGTACTAGGGCATCAGGAAGTAAGTATTGGTAGAAGTTCATGTCAGAATAGGACAGTAGATCATAATTCCCTCAGAATTAGTAGAGTCAGCTCAAAGTATAAGATCACATGTGTGTTGCTGAATGCCCAAAGTATTAGGTCTAAATTTGATGAGTTTGAGTGTTATGTTGCCCTTGAAAAGCCTGATATCATTTGTGTAACCGAGACATGGGTTAGTGAGGGGTATAATAGGGATAGGCTACAGGATTTCGAGTTACAAGGGTATAACATGTTCTCATACTGCAGAGAATCACGGCAGGGGGGCGGAGTGTTTGTATATGTAAATAGCTTGTACTGCACTACTAGAGTTGATGATTCTAGTAAAGTAAAAGAAGTAGAATCAATCTGGCTTGACATTAAAATTGGTACAGGAAACAGAGGAAGGTTGAGGATAGGTGCATTTTACAGACCAGGGAATCTTCCAAGGAACTCCCAAGCTGAAACAGACCAAGATATTTGTGAGGAAATACGTAGGAACTTTCGGGCTCAGTGTCTTATTATGGGAGATTTTAACTTAAGAGGATACGAAAGTATAGCAGAGGAAACAAATGAGTGTAGGTTGTATAGGCAAATCTTTGAAGAGGAGCTTTTCATGCATCAGTTTGTAACAGAGCCAACCAGACATTGCTCCATTCTAGACCTTGTATTCTCAGACAACAGTGATCTAGTTAGTGACATAAGTATTTGTGCAGGTCTAGGAACCAGTGATCACAATATGGTTAAATTCAATATCTCATCAGAAATGAGGCCCAAAGATAACCTTATTATGGTTCCAAACTTCAGCCGGGCTGATTTTGATGGTATTAGAAATGACCTCGCACAGATAAAATGGAACGTTGAGTTGGCAGGTTTAGATGCATGTGAGGCCTGGAATGTTTTCAAAGCTAGATTAAGCCAAATTCAGAATCGGCATATACCCCTCAGGCACAAACGTAACAGAACCAAGGGCAAACCAGTTTGGCTTACCCCAGAAGTAAGGAGTGCTATACAAGCTAAAAGAAGTGCATTTGGCATTTTGAAGGGATCTTCACTAGATATAAATCAGAAGGCCTACCAGAATGCAAGAAATTCAGTTAAGAAAAAGGTCAGAGCAGCTACAAGGGCAAAGGAACTTGATTTAGCTAGACATTGTAATGCAGATAGTAAGAAGTTCTTCAGTTTTTATAAGTTCAGTACAGTTTCCAAAAATATAGGTCCATTTAAGGTAGATGATGTGTTAGTTAGCAAGGACAGTGAAATGGTTGAAGTGCTTAATGATCAGTTTCAATATGTCTTTACTATCGAGGACCAGAGTAGTATTGCAGCACTTCAGCCTGAGCTAGAGACAGAGGAGACTATAGGAGAGCTAGGTGGCATAAGTAGTGAACTTGTTCTAGAATATCTAAAGAAAGTAAGGCCTAACAAGGCAGAAGGACCTGATGAAATCCATGCTAGACTTTTAAGAGAATCTGAAAGGGAGTTGTCGGTTCCATTAGCCATAATATTTTCTAAATCACTCGCAGATAGTAAAATTCCACTTGATTGGAAAAGAGCAAATGTTGTTCTTATTCATAAAAAGGGAGATAGAAGTAAAGAGGAAAACTATAGACCGGTTAGTCTGACCTCATTAGTCTGCAAGGTGCTTGAATCAATCATCAAAGATAAGATTGTTGAATTCTTGGAGCAAAATGAACTCATCAAGGATACACAGCATGGCTTTAGGAAGGGCCGTTCTTGTTTAACTAATCTTCTGGAGTTTTTGGATGTTGCAACAGATAGCTTTGATCAGGGTAAACAGCTAGATGTAGCTTTTCTTGATTTCAGTAAAGCATTTGACAAAGTCCCTCATACAAGACTGGGGTTGCAACTTAAAATTCATGGGATCAGGGGCAAGATTCTGGATTGGATAGAAACGTGGCTTTCAGGACGCCAGCAAAGGGTTATATTGAATGGGTGCCAATCACAATGGAAGGAGGTTCTCAGTGGGGTTCCACAGGGCTCAGTCCTGGGCCCATTGATTTTTATAATATTTGTGAATGCAATTGAGAACAGTATAGACAGCAAAGTCTTGAAATTTGCAGACGATCTAAAAGTTGTCAGGATTATTAGAGGAAAACATGATCAGGATGTTTTTCAATCAGATCTGGACAAGCTAGTTGAGTGGTCTGAAGCATGGCAGATGAAATTCAATTTGAGTAAATGTAAGATTATGCACGCTGGACGGGTTAGCAGTAAACATAGGTATGAAATGGGTGGGCAGAAAATGGAGCAGATTGAAAAGGAAAGAGATTTAGGTGTCGTGGTAAACAATAGACTATCAGCGTCAGACCAGGTTGTAGAAGCAGGAAAAAGGCACTTAGAATGCTAGGGGCCATTAACAGAAATGTTTCCTACAAGAGTGAAAAGGTAATAACAAAACTGTATTGTGCATACGTTAGACCACATTTGGAGTATTGTGTACAAGCCTGGTCTCCAACATATGAGAAAGATTGCTGGTTGTTAGAAAGAGTTCAAAAAAGGGCAACAAAAATGGTTAATTGTCTTGGTAGTTTACCTTATGAAGATAGATTAAAGAAATTGGGTATGTTTTCACTTAGATATAGAAGGCTAAGAGGAGATCTAATTGAAGTCTTCAAATTTGTAAATAGTCAGCATTCTGGATATTTAAAGGGTATGTTTGAGTTCAATAGGGAACATCGAGGTAGAGGTCATCAGCATAAACTCATTATGAAACAAAGTAGGACTAGGCTACGGCAGTCATTTTTCAGTAGAAGGGTTGTAGGACATTGGAATATGCTACCAGGGGATGTCGCTGATGCAGTGACACTTGCTTCCTTCAAAATTAGATTAGATAAATACTTTACAGAGAAGGGATTAGTTCATAAATACTCGTGGGATTAGCCTTCTTTTATGCAGGTAGAGTAAGGTGATTTGAAGGGGCGAGACTGGTGGAGGGGGGGGGGGGGTGGGGTGCAACCTCGGATGGGCCCAAGAGGCTCTTTGTTGCACTTTTCTCTTATGTCTTTTATGTCTTTATGTCATGTCTGTACAGGAAATACGACTGACAATTCATCAACTTTCCACATAATAATATATGCACATATTGGCATATATGAAAATAGATTGTATAGAAACGCGCAGCAAAAATTACGCAAAGATTACTGGTATACGCATTAAACAATTTGTTCCGCCGCTGTCGAAAAATTTGTTCGGCCAACTTAGATCGTGGAACCACTTTTCTGTCACTGGGGTAGCCTGGCCGCGGGGTTCGGGGCCGCTAGCCGTTTTCACAAAGGATTTTACGTTTGGGGCGATTGGGGCGTTTGGGGCGATTTGGTCTATAGCTCGTAAGAACAAGGCTTTTACCGGATATTTTTGGTATCAATCGCAGTTTTATGAATTCATGAATAAGTATATGTTCTTACAATGCAATATTTCCCCTTAGTTTGCTTTGAATATTCAAATTCAGGAGAAAATCTGGCAATTTTGCGTTGTGTTAGTTCCTTCTACAAAATATACCGCAAACGCTCTTAAAAGAGGCTAAAAGTATACTAGTATACTAGCTTTGATTAAATAAAATACGCAATTGACAGTTAGTTAGGGCAAAATTGAAGATATTAATGACCAAGAAATATAATATTATGATGAAAAATGCAATCAAATGTCAAAAAGCATAGACAGGCCTTAATTCAAAGTCGCTTCGTATCGTCCCATTTAGAGTGGTAATTTCGTTGTTTTCCGTAAACCGGAACAAATCAATGTTGAAATCAATCAAGGAATCAATCACACCAAATGTTCTGGATTTGATTCATTGCTTAATTGATGAATCTCACAAAAAGCCGAGAGGATCTCAGAAAAGCACTTATAAGCCCACGAAACATGCGACCTTTCTGCTGCCACTGGTACCGAAAACTAAAAAAAATGGTTACTCTAGACTGACCGGCTTGTGCAGCCATCTTCGGCTAGCTAGCACTATCAGCTTGAGTTGATGCAGCTGTTGGCCACCAGGGGTCAGGGTTGGGGACAGGGATGGGAGGGGGGGGGGGGGTGTCCCTGTCGAGCCTGGTCCGCCTCCACGACCGCCACGTGGACGGGGCAGTGGCGGTTCCAGGCGGCGTGGGCACCGCCGCACCCGCCGCAGCGCGTAACTGCGGCGGCACACCCGTCGGTTGGGTGTTGCTCCGCGCACCGACCACACGAGTGGGTCGGTATTAAGCAAAGCAACAGCAAGAGGAAGAAAGAAGGAGAACAACAAGAAAACTATAGAAGAAAGAAGAAAGAAGAAAGAAGAAAGAAGAAAGAGAAGGGAGACAACAACGACATCGAAGGGCGCCTCCGGCGCCCTTCGGCCCAAACACCCGGGCTGAAATCACCGACGGTGAAAAGCCCTGACAGGAAAAACCAAACCACACAAACCAAACCACACGAGTGGTGGTGCGCGTGGCAGGCCTGGACAGTACTGCCGCGGGGGCCTGATCCATCTGCGGATATCTAACTTGAGATATCCGCAGTAGACGTGGTTGGGCAATTCGTGCCCGCGAAACCGCAGTCTAACCAGGGGTTGGGCTGTTCTTGTCTCTGCGACTTGAGCCGCACCACCTCCACCACCCCCTCGGGGGCCAGCTCCCAGAGTAGCTCTTCTTCAGAGAAGCGTGCTATCTCTGGGCACCACATCAACCCTCCACCGAGTTGAGGTGGACCGCGGCTTCCACGGTCACCTCAGTCCCGATGAAGGAGGTGGTAGCCAGCAGGGGGCCGTTCTGCTGTCCAGACAGCGTCTGGACCAGCAGCGTCCCGGACTGTATGGCCTTGGCCATAGCCACATCCCCTCCGCAGATCGCCCGCGTCCAGCGCCTGACGGCGAAGGGGTTGGCAGTCCGGAACGGCGCTCCGTCGACCCGCTTCATAAGCAGGAACGCCAGGCCGTTCAGGGTCGGGGGAGCCGTGCTCCGGGTCGGGGCGGGCGAGGCCCCTGAGGGGAGCGGGGTGGTGGACCGTCCGGCCGTCCGGGGGGGGGGGGGGGCGTGGTCGCGCACCGGGAGACCCTGAAGAGGGTCGGGGGGGGGGGGGGGGGGGTCCGGAGGACAAAGGGGCGGGGGTCGCCAAGACCAGGGGAGCGGAGCGGGACCTATAAGCTACGTTAAATTTGGCCCACACGACAGAACGTGCTGCCAATTGCAAATTAAGCTAGACAAAATGGAGGGGACCTACTGCCGATGGAACCTAACTAATGTAAACTAGCCTACCTACCTAATGAATCGCTAATATCTACCTAAATGCAGGGTCTAATGATTTTTTAGGCACGAGGTCAAAATCCCGCACCCGAGGCGGAGAAGGGAAGCAGCAACAACACCGAATTCCTAGGGAACCTTTCGATGTTGAAACGTGCATGCTGCATAGTCCTCAGGCCGGCTGAGGCCGTAGTCAGTCCGGCCTCTCGAGGCTGGCGCATGCGTGATACGATCTGCTCGAATGACTCAGATTAGAATGCTGCCGCGAGTCGTCAGCCCAGGCACTAAGTGGCGCCAAGCGTGACTTTTTGTTAAAGCTGTCGGTTTGCTTTTCATAGAGAACTGTGACTGTATATAGTAGAGCTATGATTGCAAATAGAGGCTTTGATATCATTTCCGAACTAAAGAGTTAAGTTTTTGTCACCGCCGGATTTATGGGGAACACTCCCTATGCTAGAATTATTTCCATTGGTATTTGAGATCCTCTCGTCTTGATCTATCTTTACTGACCAAAATTTTCCTCATTAGTCAAAAATAAATACGTTATCAAACATTCTGACCAAATAGTGGGGGCATGGCCCCGCCCCCCATTCCTACGCCTGTTACTTGTTTTAAGTGTGTTAACTAAACTGGCAGCTGCTCCTACCCGTTGCAACTTCTGGACTTGGGCCTCCGATACTTTGAGGACCACGAGCCGCCACTGGTACTGCATGATCAATGACATGCTATGGATGTAATATGCATGCTCCGTATCAAGCATTCAACTGTAGCACGCAGTCGGAGATGTGTATGCTGAAGGGATGTGCGCTGGAAATAGAATGCACTCCGCTCCATCCGGTTGGAGGAGTTCGAGAATAGGATTGTATATCGGATCGGGATGTCGTCTGAGAAGCGCAAATGTTACGCAGCCGTCTCATTTTATCGTCTCCCTGGAGCCGTCTCCTGTCAAATGTTACGGAGCCGTCTCATGTTATCGTCTCCCTGGAACCGTCTCCTGTCAAATGTTACGGAGCCGTCTCATTTTATCGTCTCCCTGGAGCCGTCTCCTGTCAAATGTTACGGAGCCGTCTCATTTTATCGTCTCCCTGGAGCCGTCTCCTGTCAAATGTTACGGAGCCGTCTCATTTTATCGTCTCCCTGGAGCCGTCTCCTGTCAAATGTTACGGAGCCGTCTCATTTTATCGTCTCCCTGGAGCCGTCTCCTGTCAAATGTTACGGAGTCGTCTCATTTTATCGTCTCCCTGGAGCCGTCTCCTGTCAAATGTTACGGAGCCGCCTCATTTTATCGTCTCCCTGGAGCCGTCTCCTGTCAAATGTTACGGAGCCATCTCATGTTTATTGCAAATTGTGTCCTGATTACGGTTCTGGCATTCGTTTTTGCGAAAAAAGTACCAATTTGTCATAATTGGAAAAATATTGATATTAATACATATGACGTCACAATAATCTTGCATCACCAAAACGAGTTGTAATGTTATACCGGCAAAAGCCTATCCTTGAATCAGAATATGTAAGCAACACTAACAACCTCATTCGCTGGGTCGCGACTCGCGAGTATATAGGTCGCGATTGGAAATGTGTGAATCTATATTACTATTTGACAAGCGTTTGTCTGTCTGTCTGTCTGTCTGTCTTTCCGCCACGAATTTAACAAATGCAAGCGGCAATTCTACATTGCAGTACCACATTTATATAAGCACGTGATGCACGTGATTTTAAGGTTTTCAAACGAGTTTACGGATACTACCGAGTGGTATATAATTCTTACATTTCCGACGCATTTGATACGATAGTTTTAGACAGTTTTAGGTTGTACAGCTTTGAGTGAAGGTTTGTGCTGTAACTACCATAGAAGGAGCCAGGAGGTGTTAATAAATATTTTACCGTAACAAAACAGTTAACGGATACGGGTTTTACATCGCTTCACTCCAGTTGAAAGCCAATCCGATCCGATCACGGATACTACAGTGTCACAACCAATGAGAAGCAACCACGGAATTACTGCGAATAGAAGGTAATCGACATACGGTACGGCATATATCAATGAACATATACACTAAGTCGGGGTGGAGTTTTCACGGGCTTAACGGGTGTATATGGTATGCCATGGGTGTACCACGGGTATAATCGGTGAGTACCGCTATAACCGGTTTATCACGTGTTCCACACTCTACAGGGGCACAGCGGGTACCACGGGTGTATGTCGGGCACCGTAGGTTTTTGACGGGTACCTCGGGTGTATGCCGGGTACAAAAACGTATTATAGGTACGACATGTGTCGCGGGTAGTACGGGTTATTCCCTAATTGCCTATCACTGGCTTGCACCACCACTTGACCTGTAATCGCCCAGCGGAGCGGACGGGTTATCACTAGTGTTTAAACTATGGCCTTGTATGAGTAGAGTTGGAGTGGCGTTGCGTGAACACATACCCATAATGTTCATGAACATAAATAAATGTGATATACCTACCCACAAATGTGTTTGTGTGTTCATCGGTGAGTGGGGGATGTAAATAAATATTGCAGCTACGGGTACTAGCCACCCATTAAAAGGTGTGGCCCTTTCAAGACGAGTGTGGACATTATTTTCAATTGGAAACCCAATGCAAATTGACAAAGTTATAGCCAATAATATTTCGAGCTAAGCGGCAATTCAACGTAAACAATAAGCACACGTTGTCAACATTTAATCAATATATTGCATGAACACCGACCAGCTACCAATCAACAAATGCGTCTTATCACTAGGCATCTATCGGTAATTTTCAATTGGAAATCGGTTCACAATTGACAGAGGTAATTACTTAAAATTGTAACCACGGGCAGAATGTATCCCTAATGTATCGCGGTTACAGGTGCATGTGCTTCTATTGCGGAGAATATTGCAGCTACCGGTACGAGCCACCCTTCAAAACGTGTGCCTTTTCAAGACGAGTGTCGGTATTATTTTCAACTGGAAATCTAATGAAAATTGACAAAGTTATGGCCAATACTATTTCTAGCTCATGAACACATGATGCGTTTCGGTGGCGGCCGGTCCAAATAGTGAAAACGTTGTTCTATTACCCTGGCGAAAACGAAGTGCGGTATGAATACTAATGACGTATGTGAAATGTCACAAGATTTGTCCCTTTAAAATATGACCAAATATACCCAACGGTTTTTGCGTTGAAACTCAGCAACTAGGTCGTTTTGGAAGGCAAAATTTCAGATTTGGAGATTTCTCAGTACTCTCGACAATCTGGCTATCTCAGTTATAAACTAATGTTAAATGTGTACTATTCCCTTTCACCCGCGCCCCGCTAGGGTCGGCAGCCGAACGCGCCCCGCTGGGGTGGGGTAAATTTTAACACCCCTCGTATCTTCCGAACCAATGACCGCAGCGGGACGTGCAAGACGGCGATCGAAAGCTCTCAAGGCGATGAATATAATGCATAACACATTATTCAAATAAGGTCACATGTCAGCTCACGATCAGGTCAAAGGTCAAAATTGAGATATTTGAGTTTTTGGGCCATACTTTCAATCTAAAGCCTTATATTGCGACTATTATCGCACAAGGTGCTCTCAAAGGTATAATGCATCTCCCGCATAAGCGAAAGAGAAATTGTAAGTAAAGATCAAGGTCAAGGTCAGGTCACAAAAGGTCACAGGTCTACGAAAGCTATGCGACACATGTTGTATGGGTTATTTTACACGTATAATTCGACAGTAGCAGCCATTTTCACCACCTGACCCCATATAATGGCCCTCAGGTCAAGGCCAGGGCGCAAAAGGACAACATTCGAAATTTATTAATCTAAATCCAAAAGGCATGTTTCTTGACCAGCTTCGTCTCAGAGATACAGCGGTGGTATTTATTTGTCTGTATCTAGTCACCAAAAGCCAAAAAACGTAACTTCAAAAAATGACGTCATGAGTTACTTATACTTAGGGAGCCATAAGACAGTAAAAAATAAAGATATTTCTTTGAAATTTGGTTTGAGCATCGTCCATTCTTGGTTCTCTTACATATATTCCGGGTTTTTCGAGATTTTTTTTTTTTAAATGTGGATATTTTCCCCCAAAAATAAGTTTTGTGATTTTTTTTGCGTCAAAAAGCAAAAATTTAGCAAATCCGAGATAGCCATTTTGAAGAAAATCTCATTTCCTTTCTTTTGACGTTATCATTTACAATTTGCATCAAAATTGGATTTTCTACGAATTTGCAAAAAATTATCGTTTTCCACCAAAGATGGCATGACATGATGTCATTAAAAGGTCATTATCTTCCAAAGTGCTACCTCAATTTCAGTGAAATTTTATAAGAGGACGTAACATTGATGCAGAATAAGGTACTATAAGTTTGACGTTGCTATCGCAGATAGTTTTCAAGTTATTGAGCAAATCCGGGGCGGGGGATAAAATGTACCCCCCAGCGTGGCGCGGGGTAATCGAAGGTGCCATCTCTAACACATAACATCAGATGAATAGCTCAACCGCCGACGCATCACCGGTCATTACGTGCAGTAGATCATCCACCGCGTGCCCTGCGGGAGGAGCGGACCCACCCGAGCCTGCAGTACTACGATTTGATATAGACACCAGTGAATCTGTGATAATTTTGTAAGTAGGTAATGTTGGAAGTGACAGGCCACCGCGCGGCCGCCGCGATGAGGTACACTCACAAAAAAATTAACACCCGCGCCGGGTGTTGACACCCCTAGCCCGTGTGATGCCCACACCACCTAAAATACGTCGCTTCGAAAGTGTTTTGTTTAGCACTCAGGGAGGTGTACCGGAACAACCGTGAACGCCGCTGCATGGGGTGTATGGGTTTAACGGAACACACTTGATACCCGCTGCATGGGGTGTCGAGGTGTCGCAATACTCATGCGGGGGTGTCGATTGACGCCTCAGCCGGGCGTATTGCGGGAGTTCGTTTACCACTGGGGGGGGGGGGGGGGGGGGCGTAACGTCACCGATGCATGGGGTGTCGAGGTCTCGCAATACTCATGCGGGGGTGTCGATTGACGCCTCAGCCGGACGAACATTGCGAGAGTTCGTTTACCACTGGGAGAGGCGTAACGTCACCACCGCATGGGATGTCGAGGTGTCGCAATACTTATGCGGGGGTGTTGACTGACGCCTCAGTCGGGTGTATTGTGGGAGTTCATTTACCACTGGGAGAGCCGTAACGTCACCGCTGCATGGGGTGTCGATGTGTCGCAATACTCATGCGGGGGGTGTCGATTGACGCCTCAGCCTGGCGTATTAGGGGAGTTCGTTTACCACTAGGAGAGGCGTAATGGTTGCCGCTGCTTGGGGTAAAAACGCGTCGCAAGACGCTCCGGCTTTATTCAAGCATTCTACAGGCATGGTTTCACATGTATTTAACAAAAACGACAACAACAAAATGCTAATCAACATCGCACAGCAGTGCCCACAAATAAAGCAACGTATAACAGTCTGAGAACAAAACATGTCTAAGTTGCGTTCAGTCCTAGCAAACGGTCATAGTGTTGTCCCCTCATTGTCCCCCTTCATATTAAGTTTCCCACGCTCTTCCACTACTCAGCTAATAACGATGTACGATAATGAAAGATGAAAATAGTACCTGGTTAACACTTAACAGCCTTCTCACGCTCTTCCGCCCAACGACTCGGCTAATAACGATGAAACAGTCGGTTACTTTATCAACGATGTAACAGCCTGATAACTACTCAGCTAATAACGCTATACGATAACGCTATACGATAACGCTATACGATAACGCTATACGATAACGCTATACGATAACGCTATACGATAACGCTATACGATAACGCTATACGATAACGATATACGATAACGATATACGATAACGATATACGATAACGATATACGATAACGATATACGATAACGATATACGATAACGATATACGATAACGATATACGATAACGATATACGATAACGATATACGATAACGATATACGATAACGATATACGATAACGATATACGATAACGATATACGATAACGATATACGATAACGATATACGATAACGATATACGATAACGATATACGATAACGATATACGATAACGATATACGATAACGATATACGATAACGATATACGATAACGATATACGATAACGATATACGATAACGATATACGATAACGATATACGATAACGATATACGATAACGATATACGATAACGATATACGATAACGATATACGATAACGATATACGATAACGATATACGATAACGATATACGATAACGATATACGATAACGATATACGATAACGATATACGATAACGATATACGATAACGATATACGATAACGATATACGATAACGATATACGATAACGATATACGATAACGATATACGATAACGATATACGATAACGATATACGATAACGATATACGATAACGATATACGATAACGATATACGATAACGATATACGATAACGATATACGATAACGATATACGATAACGATATACGATAACGATATACGATAACGATATACGATAACGATATACGATAACGTTATACGATAACGTTATACGATAACGATATACGATAACGATATACGATAACGATATACGATAACGATATACGATAACGATATACGATAACGATATACGATAACGATATACGATAACGATATACGATAACGCTATACGATAACGCTATACGATAACGCTATACGATAACGCTATACGATAACGCTATACGATAACGCTATACGATAACGATATACGATAACGATATACGATAACGATATACGATAACGATATACGATAACGATATACGATAACGATATACGATAACGATATACGATAACGATATACGATAACGATATACGATAACGATATACGATAACGATATACGATAACGATATACGATAACGATATACGATAACGATATACGATAACGATATACGATAACGATATACGATAACGATATACGATAACGATATACGATAACGATATACGATAACGATATACGATAACGATATACGATAACGATATACGATAACGATATACGATAACGATATACGATAACGATATACGATAACGATATACGATAACGATATACGATAACGATATACGATAACGATATACGATAACGATATACGATAACGATATACGATAACGATATACGATAACGATATACGATAACGATATACGATAACGATATACGATAACGATATACGATAACGATATACGATAACGATATACGATAACGATATACGATAACGATATACGATAACGATATACGATAACGATATACGATAACGATATACGATAACGATATACGATAACGATATACGATAACGATATACGATAACGATATACGATAACGATATACGATAACGATATACGATAACGATATACGATAACGATATACGATAACGATATACGATAACGATATACGATAACGATATACGATAACGATATACGATAACGATATACGATAACGATATACGATAACGATATACGATAACGATATACGATAACGATATACGATAACGATATACGATAACGATATACGATAACGATATACGATAACGATATACGATAACGATATACGATAACGATATACGATAACGATAAACGATAACGATATACGATAACGATATACGATAACGATATACGATAGCGATATACGATAACGATATACGATAACGATATACGATAACGATATACGATAACGATATACGATAACGATATACGATAACGATATACGATAACGATATACGATAACGATATACGATAACGATATACGATAACGATATACGATAACGATATACGATAACGATATACGATAACGATATACGATAACGATATACGATAACGATATACGATAACGATATACGATAACGATATACGATAACGATATACGATAACGATATACGACAACGATGAAAATAGTACCTGGTGAACAGCCTGAGAATGAGATATCCGTGTTTACTCATGGCAAACCGTAATGCCGTCAAGAGCTTACATGATCAAACTCCCCAAGCTCGTCCACTCGCTTGGCAGCGGGCACTGTTCTTTGGAAGGGTTCGGAGGTGTCAAACTACGAGAGATGCACCATACGGAAGCTGAGCTCACGCGGAATCCAGCGATGCACAATTTTCAAAAATCCATGGAAGGCTTTTTTAATTGACATTTTGTCCGAATTCACGCCCCTTTCGTTTGGCCAGGGCTATCGCGTATGGTATGACGAAAATGCAGACCAATGACGTCTTATCGATTCGTCATGCTCTGCAGGACAAGGTCTCATAGAATGCAAAGCCATTAGATGGTTTAGTTGGTTGTGTAGTCGGCCGATCACGTAAGACACCTTCACTTCTGCTGCACGCTGTATTGCTACGTTCGCCCGCCGCCAGCTCCAGGTCGCCTCCCCGTCACGTGCGCTCACAGACGCCAACGAAACATCGGTAATTCATAGCTAGGGCTAGAACATATCAGAAAGAAAACTAACAGAGCCGAGAACAAAGGTAGCAATACGAAGTTCACACTGGAAGACAATAGATTAAACTATCTCAGAAACGAACTTCAAATATAGTAATAAATCACGAAGAACGGAAGAAAAGCGAGCAGCAAATAAAATACGCTAACTCAGCACTAACACTGGCTACTACTACACCCGACCTTCTTAACAAACAAAAACTTACTATGAGCAACACTATTCGGACGCGAGCACTCTGCACGGACGCGAGCACTCCGGCGCGCAACACTGGCGCGCAACACTGGCGCGCAACACCGGCGCGCAACACTCTGGCGCGCAACACTGGCACCAACATTGTGGCGCGCAGCACTGTGGCGCGCAGCACTCTGGCGCGCAGCACTGTGGCGCGCATCACTGTAGCGCGCAACACTGTAGCGCGCAACACTCTGGCGCGCAACACTCTGGCGCGCAACACTCTTTCGTGCAACACTGGCGCTCAGCACTCTGGCGCGCAACACTCTGGCGCGCAACACTGGTGCGCAACACTAACAGGGCGCAGCACTCTGGCGCGCAACACTAACGGGGCGCAGCACTCTGGCGCGCAACACTAACGGGGCGCAGTACGACAGCCGACAGCCGCAGCCGCAGCCGCAGCCGCAGACGAACACGGCCGCGGACATCTCGATCAAAATATATATATTTTTTTTCCCGGACCGGCCTATAGCCATATTCCGGGGAGGGGCAATGACCTCTGGCAATTTGCCAGGCAAAAAACTACGTTATGTCATCTCGATCGCTGCAGACAGAACGGCCGCGGACAGCACGCCCGCAGACAGAACGGCCGCAGACAACGGCGGCTGGCAACGCGGCCGCGTACAGCACGGTCGCGGAGCAGTCATCCCTGTAACTAAAGAAAGCACATGACTTACGGGACACTTACTCAGTGACAACAAAAATTAAGCGTAAAGCGTTGAATTATCTGAAAAGAAGATACGCTGATCATTGGGATAATTACGGCTACATGTCATGCCGAAGTGCAAAGTCCCGTACACAGGACTACAACCGATAGGGCGTCCCCAATCGGCCTGCCGCGGCATTGCCAAACATGGCACCTGCAAAATGACCCAAACAGCATATTGCTCTTCAATTCATTCACTGCAGAACTGAAGAAACATACCTCTTGAATACATTGCAACATTCAGTGACTTAACTAAGGGCAGTACTGGTCCGGCGGTTTCGACTCTCTGTTGGAGCGCCGCGGAATCGGTACCGGAGCTGTGGAGGCAGACACGTCAGGCGCCAAAACCTGAGCCGTCTGAGGAATATCATCCTCTGGAGCAGAATCTGGGATGTCAGGCAAAGGTGAGGGGCGAGATACAGCACTCTCTGGAGTTTCAGGCAACTCACGTTCCGATGAACCGGGCGGTTCCATGGAGTGGAGCGCTGAGCTCTCCACAGAGTCAGCCGGGTCCGCCGGATCACCGTTCACCTGGAGTGTCGCGGAACGGCGACAGGTACGAGTCGCCATCTAGCGGCGCGAAGTGCAGAGCAGGGAGACATCACCGAGCTAGGAACCGAGAGATCTGGACTTGCGACAGGGACAGAGGGGTCATCAGCACGAGGTTTCAGTCTATTGTGGTGAACAACAACAGACTTCTTCCCTCCCAGCACTCTCAACCTGTAGTTGAGATCAGACAGCTTTTTCATGACAACTGCAGGCTTCCATGGCCTGACGAACTTGTAATATTGGCCACGCTGAGCCACGCTCCTGAACAGGTAAACAGAGTCACCATCCTGAAAATTATCGAGAAATCGACGTAGAGAGCCATGACCATCAAAACTTGGCATCAGTAACCCAGCCGCTACCGTCTGAACCGGCAGACCAGGCACCGTACCAGCACCCACAAACGATTTCGACTCCATACTGAAGGGGAAGCATCAACAACTTGTGAAAATATAACCGTAACCGAGACCACAATACCAGCTGACACCACTAACCGACCATTTGAAGCTGAGCCGGCTGTCCCAGATCAGGAAAGAAGCCGAAGGCGACGAACGATACAGCGCAGGCTTCGGCGGTGACCATCGCGGGAGCAGGTAGCAGGAGCAGCGTCACAGCGTGGCGCGCCGCGCAGGAGGCGCGAGCCAGACTGACACGGCCGCGGTCACGGACAGCTGGCGGGCGGCTGGGGCGGCGAGTGGTCGCTCGCAGAGGCGCGCTCAGCGACTAACATCAGGTAGGCAGCCACGTGCAGACGGACGATAGCAGGAGCCACCTCATGTCGAACGCGACGGCCAACGACGGCGTGGGCCCTCACATGGCTCACCGGCTGCCACCAGTTTTAGTCGGCCGATCACGTAAGACACCTTCACTTCTGCTGCACGCTGTATTGCTACGTTCGCCCGCCGCCAGCTCCAGGTCGCCTCCCCCTCACGTGCGCTCACAGACGCCAACGAAACATCGGTAATTCATAGCTAGGGCTAGAACATATCAGAAAGAAAACTAACAGAGCCGAGAACAAAGGTAGCAATACGAAGTTCACACTGGAAGACAATAGATTAAACTATCTCAGAAACGAACTTCAAATATAGTAATAAATCACGAAGAACGGAAGAAAAGCGAGCAGCAAATAAAATACGCTAACCCAGCACTAACACTGGCCACTACTACAGTTGCACGGCTGCATCAAAGCAAGCACTCCCGGTGTAGGCACTAAGGCGCACTACCGCCCACACATTACACGCAGAATCGCCCCTCGCGACACGCGAGCTGAGCATTGCGTGCCGCCGACCCGGCTTACGGAGCGGGATCTCGGATAGTCACGGACAAACGGTGGATCGAATGTTGAAAAACCTAGCTCTGTCCCTTAGCCCAGTTTTCCAAGTAGATCGTGAGACATTTGCATCCACCTCCGAGCGCTAAAAATTGTACTTTTGGACAATTGTATGCGCCATATTTGTCATGCGTTGCCTCTGACCGGGACTCGCTTGACTGGCTGCGCGGGCCCGGCTCGGCCATCTTCGAGTCTCTACAGTCTACACGATGTGACGTCAGAGGCCACTGCGCGGCCGCCGCCGGACGGCCGGCCGGTCAGGGTCAGCTCATGACCGGCGGCGGCCGCGCCATGGCCTGATGTCACATCGTGTACAGACTTGGAAGATGGCCGAGCCGGGCCGGCGCAGCCAGTCAAGCGAGTCCCGGCCAGAGGCTACGTTTGGCAAATATGGTGCATACAATTGTCCAAAAGTACCATTTGTAGCAATCGGGTGTAGGTGGAAATTTGTCCTGATCTACCTGGATAGTTGGGCTAGGTGACAGAGCTAGGTTTTTCAACATGCGATGCACCGTTTTTCCGTGACTGGCCGAGAGGCCCCTCCGTAAGCCGGGTCGGCGGCGCGCAGTGCTTAGATCGCGCGTCGCAATGGGCGATTCTGCGCGTGAGGCGCGGGCG
The DNA here is from genome assembly GCA_036785665.1 of Chirona hameri. Taxonomy (NCBI): domain Eukaryota; kingdom Metazoa; phylum Arthropoda; class Thecostraca; order Balanomorpha; family Balanidae; genus Chirona; species Chirona hameri. The sequence continues at coordinate 55,207 of JAXIVJ010003370.1, forward strand.
GGAGTGCGCCGTAGTGCCGACACCGGTAGCGCTTGGCTTTGATGCAGCCAACCAAACCATCTAATGGCTTTGCATTCTATGAGACCTTGCCGTGCAGAGCATGACGAATCGGTAGACATGTCATTGGTCTGCATTTTCGTCATACGATACGCAATAGCCCTGGCCAAACGAAAGGGGTGCGAAATTCGGACAAAATGTCGACAAAAAAGGCCCTCGATGGATTTTGGTAAAAATTTCCATCGCCGGATTCCGCGTGAGCTCAGCTTTCGAATGGTGCATCTCCCGTAGTTTGACACCTCCGAACCATTCCAACGAACCGTGCGGTTGGAGGGGTCACATACACAGGTCACAGACGCAGGTCACAGACACAGGCCACAGACACAGGCCACAGACACAGGTCACAGGTCACAGGTCACAGGTCACAGGTCACAGGTCACAGGTCACATCCACAGGCCACATCCACATCCACATCCACAGGCCACAGACACAGGTCACAGATAGGCACAGGTGGCAGACAAAACAGGTTACAGACAGACACAGGTTACAGACAGACACAGGTTACAGACAGACACAGGTCACAGACAGACACAGGTTACAGACATACACAGGTCACAGACAGACACAGGTCACAGACAGACACAGGTCACAAACATATACAGGTCACATACAAACACAGGTCACAGACAGACACAGGTCACAGACAGACACAGGTCACAAACATATACAGGTCACATACAGACACAGGCCACAGACAGACACAGGTCACAGACAGACACAGGTAAAAGACAGAAACAGGTCCCAGGCACATAGCTCACAGACAAACACAACTCACAGACAGACACAGGTCACAGACAGACACAGGTCACAGACAGACACAGGTCACAGACAGACACAGGTCACAGACAGACAAAGGTTGCAGACAGACACAGGTCGCAGACAGACACAGGTCACATATAGACACAGGTCACAGGTCACAGACACAGGTCACAGACACAGGTCACAGACACAGGTCACAGACACAGGTCACAGACACAGGTCCGATGACGGGCGGGCAGCGCCTTTCTGCACCGGCGATGGGCAGGCGACAGGTTTCGACTCCGGCGACGGGCAGGCGCGACAGGTTTCGACTCCGGCGGCGGGCAGGCGCGACAGGTTTCGACTCCGGCGACGGGTAGGCGCGACAGGTTTCGACTCCGGCGACGGGCAGGCGCGACAGGTTTCGACTCCGGCGACGGGCAGGCGCGACAGGTTTCGACTCCGGCGACGGGCAGGCGCGACAGGTTTCGACTCCGGCGGCGGCCGTTCTCCCGGTGGCGCTGGGAGAGGCATTGCTGCAGTGGTGTGCAGAGCACGCTGAACTTCAAGCGTTAGGCCAATAATGCTGAACAACCATGTTCCAGTCCTGCGGAAAACAAACATTTCAAAATCAATAAACAATCCATGTTTTATGAGTAGTCAGTACTCAGTCATCAGGGAAAATCATGATGAACAAGATCCGGTGTATATCTGAGCCAGACACACTTGCCCATGGTCTTATCACCAGACACGACATTCACCATCGCTCCACTAGGCAGTCGGATCAGCTTGTGACCCCTCAGATAAGATCTGGGTCGGGAAAGCGCAGGTTTTTATACTCTATCGTGACCAAATTCAACGGCCTGCCAGCAGCCATGCGTGATATGCAGCCCTCACTTTTCAAAGGCGAGGTGCGAAGATGGCTCTTAAGAAGTCAGTTTGGTGATGATGACTGATATGTCTTTACATAAATACTGTGACACAATGTGACATCGTGCGCCTGCTGTGAATGCCTGACTCCAGATTGTTCGCTGCTTATGCCTTTATGACTCGAGGTGCAGAATAGCCGTGTTTCACGGAGCTACCTCATGATGTGTATAAATAAATAAATAAATTGCAAAGTTGATGTATCATGTAAGTACTATTTAAAGCTACCACATTCTGAAGGATGCAATAATCCAATAAGTTATTTGCTGTGACATGAAAACATGAAAATCCCAAATGAAGTGAACATCTGACATATAAGCAAATTAATTTGGTAATTTGAAAGTATTCCCTTCTGTTGGAACTTGGAATGGTGACAAAATGTTTTCCTTTCACTTGTGGGGACCATTATGATCATGAAACACTTGTTAATACTACAGGTATAAAACATAATTTTGCCTTTGAGTATTTAGGGTAACTAGGGCTCAATTTCTGGTCAGGTTAAAATACCCCAATTCAGCAGACAGCAGACAGCAGACAGCAGACAGCAGACAGCAGACAGCAGACAGCAGACAGCAGACAGCAGACAGCAGAGTTTTTGGGTGTCATTTCCCATTATTAGTGGAAAAACAGAAAGTTGGACCAATTATACCAAGTAAGACGTCACCAAAAACGACACAATCAAACCTGACCTAACCTTTACAGCAATTATGGTAGCAGGGACCCACATTTAGAACACTCAGCAGTCCGCTCACATTCGCTCGCTGTACTGTGGGCCAATACCCCAGGCACCTCAGACGGCTAGCACTATCAGCTGAAGTTGTTGCAGAAGTTGGCCGCCAGGGACCGCTAGTTAGCCAGGGTGTGATGACGTTGCACGCAAATGGTACCAGTTAAATATTTAACGCTAAGCCTAAATGTGTATTTATTTATTTATTTATAAATAAATAAATATTTAGCAGTACTATTTGCTTGCGACGTCATAACACCCTGGCTCACTAGCGGTCTCTGGCGGCCAACTGCTGCAATGTATTGACAGTAAAAACACTCTCCCATGCATAAAACGGCTATTCTGAGTGTCGCGTCATGGTTAAAAGGTAGAGACATGTTAAAAACGACACTTAGCAACATGCATACACAAACTAAAATACACTCCATGATAATACACACATTCACACAGCGACCGACATAAACATACACGACACCCATCATACACCATGTAAAAGATCACCGAGCTGACGTTTAAAAGATGGTAAAGACGCCTCACGCAGGTCCGGCGGCAACGCGTTGTAGCGCTGCGCTACACTGTATAAAAAGCGTCTCTTGCCGGCTTCGGTTCTCACGCGCGGGAGGGCCAAATCAGCGTCCTGGCGTGTGCTTCTAGATCGAAACTCAGAGTTTGTCGAAAGCCGGGAAGCGAGAGCCTGTGGTTCCCCGGTGGTGCGAATTTTGTGAAGAAAATTGAGGGATTGAAGTTCGTACAGCTGACGGGCGGTGAGCCAGCCCAGTTCATCTCGCACGTCCGATATGTGATCAAATTTACGCCGGCTAGAGACAGCGCGCAAGCCAAAATTGAGGATCTTTTGGAGGCGCTGCATGTTTTTCTCTGAGCCGTTGCCGAACACCGTCAAACAGTATCGGACGTGCGAGATGACAAGGGCGTCGACTATGATAGGAAGAAGTGACGAAGGGATCTGATGACGCACGTGGGTCAGGCCGATGAGGATACCGTTACATTTTTTGACGAGGGCAGATACGTGTGAGTCCCACGAGAGGTTCTTGTCGAACAGTACGCCAAGGTTCCTCACCGTGGGGCTCTCACGCACTATGTCCTCGCGGAACCGAATAGTGGTCGGGGCCATGCCGCGTCAATTTTGACGGGAACCACGGACCATGAGTTCTGTTTTCCCGGTATTTACTTTCAAACCATGGGAATGGAACCAGGCATGGAGAGATGATAAAGCCTGTTCCATGGTAGCAATGAGCTGAGGGAGGGATCCTTTTTTGCCTGAGACCAGAATTTGGGTATCGTCAGCGTACTGCACCACGTGCGCCTGTGGTGGGAACAGGGAAAGATCGTTGGCGAAAATCTGGAATAGGAGCAGGCCATGTGAGGATCCTTGGAGGACACCGATAGGATTGGGTAGGGATCGGGAAAGGTGACGGTTTCCACGCCCGTCAGCTGTACAAACAGATTGAGTGTGGCCAGTGAGGTAAGAGAAAAACCAGGTAGGATCGATAGAATAGGTTTGCAGTTTGGAAAGGAGCTTTGCGTGGTCGATCACGTCAAAGCATTTTGACAGATCAATGAGACAGAGGAGGGTGATGTCCAGGCGGTCGGTGGCGGAAAGGATATTATCGGATACGGTAAGAAGCGCGGTTTCGGTGGAGTGCTTTGAGCGAAAACCGTGCTGGGATAAGGAAAAAAGATGATTGTTAGACATATAAGTGTACAGTTGCCGCTGCACAACTTTCTCTACTGGCTTTGGGAAGGCGGGGACGATAGAGATGGGACGGAAGTTTGTAGTTTCGGAGAGGCTCCCGGATTTGTGAATAGGATGTACGGTAGAGTGTTTCCAGGACGCGGGAAATTCACAGGTTGTGAGACAGGTGTTGATGATATGAAGGAAGACATGGCCGATGACGTCAAAACAAAGTTTCAAAACCCGGATGCAGATGCCGTCAGAACCACAGGCTCCAGAATTTTTCATAGAAAAGAGGGTAGAATGAAGAAAGTCGAGGGAAACAGGCTCCAGAAAGAAAGCGCAAGCGCCAACCCTCGGGAGTCTACAGGGAAGCTGAAGGGGCTCCCACCTGTCCCGAACCTCACCCGCGACACGAGGCCCCACCCCGACGAAGTACTTGTTTAGCTCGTCGGGTGTGGCCTCAGGCGCAGCTCTCTGTGCGGACTTCTTGCCCTCTATAATTTGGCGAATGTTCCGAAAAATTGTGGTAGGACCCTGCTCGCTCACCCGCCTGGAAATATCTCGTCTTATATCATACCGGATGTCTGATTTTACTTTCTTATCTAGAGCGATGAAGGCCGGGGTCCTACCACTGCGGGCAAGAAGTCCGCGGCGCTGAGCCATCAGCCGCAAGGTGGCGTCCGAGACAGGGGGTGCCGAGGGGTTGTACAGCTTGATGCGCTGTGAAGGGGCATGAAAGTCAAGAATAGACAGAAACAGATCGGAGAAGGCAGTCCACTGATCGGCAACTCCCGCGCGCGAGAACACTGGGCTCCAGTCAGTACGGCACAGCGAAAAATAAAAATCTAACACATTCACCTATGTAGACGTCTAGAGTATATGAATCTCGGCTTCGCACGTGCTTTAGGGATGTCAAGGTGGGCAACAATAAAAGAATGATCACTATATGCGCATTGATGTACTTGAGCATTAGTTGTAAAATTAGCCACGTTCGTGATAAAAACATCAATGACCCAGTGATCAATGACCCATCAAAACATCAAACAACAGTGACCCAGACCTAAAAGTGGGGGCGCGTACATGTTGGAACAGGGATAAGTTGTCTAAAAACTCTAAAAGTCTGAATCTACAAGGGTCTGCGTCCGTTCCTAGAAGATTACAATTAATGTCGCCAGTGATGATAAGAGGATCGGTAGAACTAAGTAAGACACGCTGCACTTGGGTCTCCAGACATTCTAAATCGATAGCAATCTGAGCAGAGCTGTGATGTGGGGGCCTATACACAGCACACACGTTGAAACGGCGCCTACGTAAACTGGTCACTGAAAGCCATAAAGTTTCTAATTTACATTGATCAGAAGCACATACTGACTGTAGCCTCCTAACTTTAAAATCCGACCTACTAAGAACAGCAACTCCCCCATAGCCTCTACCATCAGGTCGGTCCGCGCGGGTCAAAGTATAACCAGGTAAGTTAATGTACCGTGAGGGTGTTTCAGGTTTTAGCCAAGTTTCAGAAAGAACACAGACATCACAGCTATACAAATTAAGGTCGTGTCGCAGCGACAGTATTTTGGGTTTCAGCGATCTGATGTTTAAAGCGGAAAAAACACATACTCCCACGTCCCCCCGGTGCCCCCTGTTGACGCTCCCCACGCCGGTGTCGCCGTCCCGCTCTCCGTCCGCGCGCTCGGCCGCGTCCGCCGCGCCGAGTCCTCCTGCCGCGCGCCGGGCCGCCACCAGATGGCAGCAGCAGTTCCGCGTCTTGCGCCTGCGCGGACGTAGGCGGACCGCCCAGCTGCGGCAGCGGTGAAGGCCGCCTCACTACGGCCACCACCTTCATCGGAGTGAGGGTCGCCGTGGAAGCCCCGGCGCACCTCAACTCCGTGGAGGGTCTGGCATGGTGCCCAGACGTGGCCGAGCTCTCGGAGGACGATCTCCTCCGGGAACTCGCACACCAAGGGGTGTGCGAGGTGACTCGCCTGTCGCCATCGAAGCGGCGACCCGATCAGCCCAACCCGTTGATTCGGCTCCGCTTCCGAGGCAAGGAGCTGCCGATCCACATCCACTGTGGGTACGTGGCTGCCCCCGTCAGGGAGTGGATCCCGCCCCCCCCCCCCCCCCCGGCAGTGTCAGCAGTGCTGGCACTACGGCCACCTCAAGTGGACCTGCCGGGTGCGCACCGCCACCTGTGGTCGGTGCGCTGGCGAGCACGGCACCGAAGGGTGCACGCGCGCAGCACGCTGCGCCTCGTGCGACCAGGCCCACCCGGCCTGGGACCGCCGGTGTTTGGCCTGGGGTCTCGCTCGCGAGACAGAGCGCCTGAAGCGCGGCGACAGTCGGCGCCCACCGGACGCCCCGCCCTCCACCTCCCTCAGCCCAGGTCTCGCCCCCGGCGCTTGGCCGCCCCTCCCACCTCCCGGAACCTCCCCCCCACCCCACCGGCCTCCCGCCAGACCCCCCAACCGACAGACCCCCCGACCACCACCCCAGCTCCCCGAGGCATCTCTGTCGGACCTCGAAGGCGCCGTTGCCGCTGATCCACCGGCACCGCGCTCCCCAGCCCAACCAGCCGAGTCGAACACCGACTCAGGCCCCGCCTCCCCGGCCTCCCCAGCACCAGAGGAGAGCCGATTCTCGGAGGACCTCCCCTCGGACGACTCTCTCATGAGAGCCGTCTCCCGGAAAGTCGCCTGCAACCCCGCCCAGTCCCCGCCCTCCCGCCCCAGCTCCCCGCCCGCCCGCCCCAGCTCCCCGCCCGCCCGCCTCTCCCCGCCATCCCTCCCCTCCCCCCACCCTCCTTCCCAGCTCCCTCGTAGCCCCTCCCCCCCCAGCCCCCCTGAAAGTAACCGCTACCGCCGCAATTTGAGACGGTTCAACAAGAAACAATAAATCACCTCCAACAAATACTTCATTAAGTTATTTCTGACTAACTGTTAAATCGTGCTGCTGCTGACGTGGGAGTTGTGTGTTGGCTGCCGGTGTCTTGTCGCGGGGGCCCCCTGCTGAATTGGTAGCGCGGCGAATGGTTATGGCTTGGCTGTTCGTTGCGTGGCTGATTTGGCGGGGGATTTCTGCGATGGGACGCCGATGGTCGATGTGCGGTTTTGCGTTGGCGGCGGCATGATTCCCTGCCAAACCAGTCGGAAATAACTTCCTGACTAACTGTTAAATCAGGTTACTGCTGACGCGGGAGTTGCGGGTTGGCTGCCGGTGTCTTGTTGCGGGGGCCCCCTGCTGGATCTCGGCCGCGCGGCGAATGGCCGGTGCTGTTCGTGACGTGGCTGATTTGGCGGGGGATTTCTGCGACGGGACGCCGGTGGCTGATGTGCGATTTTGCGTTGGCGGCGGCATGATTCCCTGCCAAACCAGATCACACGCCGATGCTGCGCCGCGGTGCGGTGGCTGTTGCGCTGCGGTGCAGTGTCCGCTGCGCTGCGGTGCAGCATGTTAAATTATGTTAAAATCACGCTGCTGCCGACGTGGGGTTGCGTGTCGGCTGCCGGTGTCTTGTTACGGGGGCCCCCTGCTGGATCTCGGCCGCGCGGCGAAATTCGTTGCGTGGCTGATTTGGCGGGGGATTTCTGCGATGGGACGCCGATGGTAGATGTGCGGTCTTGCGTTGGCGGCGGCATGATTCCCTGCCAAATCAGTCGCGCAACGAAAGGTTCCATTGGAATTCGTTGTTCATTTCTTAACGTAATGCTCCTCCCAACCCTCCTCTCCCCTCTGCTCCGCTCTTGCCAAAGCCGAGTAGTTGAACACCCGCCCCTGATAACATATGCCGATGCTGCGCTGCGGTGTGGTGGCCGCTGCGCTGCGGTGCGGTGCTCACTCCACTGCGCTGCGGTGTGGTGTCCGCTGCGCTGCGGTGCAGTATACTAAATCATGTTGCTGCCGACGTGGGGTTGCGGGTCAGCTGCCGGTGTGTTGTTGCGGGGGCCCCCTGCTGGATCTCGGCCGCGTGGCGAATGGTTTAGTGCTTTGGCTGTTCGTGACGTGGCTGATTTGGCGGGGATTTCTGCGATGGGACGCCGATGGCTGGTGTGCGATTTTGCGTTGGCGGCGGCATGATTCCCTGCCAAACCAGATTACACGCCGATGCTGCGCCGCGGTGCGGTGCCCACTGCGCTGCGGTGCAGTATCCACCCTGTCAATCTTTTTTACACTGTTAGGTGATAGTTATCTTGTATTGATGGATCCCCTCTTAGATTATCTCTACCAAACACGTTTAGCTAAACAAATATAACAGGGGTTTTTTGCCTTGCGCATTTTTGGCCCACCGCGCAGGTTTTTCCCCTTTGCTATAGACGCTGGGTTTTTTATTATTCAGGACTTTTTGCCCAGCTAAACACACCCCACAACCAGGTCTCACCGAGGCGCCGGAGCTAGGGAGACTGGCAACAGTCTCCCGCTGTTGCAATGACGGCACCCCACGGCTCCACCAACACTGACACTGTTCAAGTGTATGTAATAAAAATATGTATGTATGTGTGTCTCGTGTTTTACTTATTTTTGACCTTGAACGAAATACTTAACGTAATGTTAGATATTATATTTACTTTGAACAAATAATTTTTCCGGGTACAAATAAACCGGTTAACGTAATTAGTAACGTAAAATAGCTGCCCTAGTCCCTAGTTTGCTCCGGGTCACATATACCGGTTAACGTAGTTTTTTGCCTGGCAAATTGCCAGAGGTCATTGCCCCTCCCCGGAAAATGGCTATAGGCCGTCCCGGGAAGAATAGGAAAAAAAATCACTACGGCCACCTCAAGTGGACCTGCCGGGTGCGCACCGCCACCTGTGGACGGTGCGCAGGCGAGCACGGCACCGAAGGGTGCACGCGCGCAGCACGCTGCGCCACGTGCGACCAGGCCCACCCGGCCTGGGACCGCCGGTGTAGAGCCTGGGGCCTCGCTCGCGAGGCGGAGCGCCTGAAGCGCGACGAAAGGCGCGACAGTCGGCGCCCACCGGACGCCCCGCTCTCCCCAGGTCTCGCCCCTGGCGCTTGGCCGCCCCTCCCCCTCCCGGAACCTCCCCCCACCCAACCGGCCTCCCGCCAGACCCCCCAACCGCCAGACCCCCTGACCACCATGCCAGTCCCCAAAGGCATCTCTGGCTGACCTCGAGTGCGCCGCTGCCGCTGATCCACCGGCACCGCGCTCCCCCTCCCCAGCCGAGTTGAACATCGACTCAGGCCCCGCCTCCCCGGCCTCCGCAGCACCAGCGGAGTGCCGACTCTCGGAGGACTCCTCGGACGACTCTCTCATGAGAGCCGTCTCCCAATCAATCGCCCGCAACCCCGCCCCGCCCTCCCGCTCCAACTCCCCGCCCGCCCGCCCCGCCCACTCCCCTCCCCCGCCCTCCCGCTCCAACTCCCCGCCCGCCCGCCCCGCCCACTCCCCCTTCCCGACTCTCGGAGAGTGACACCCAATCAGATTCATCGCGCTCCCACTCCTCCTCGCCCTCCCGCCCGGCCGCCCGCCCCCGCAGGCATACTCGAGCGACCTCCAGGCAAGGCTTGGACAGTAAAAGTAAATCTAAATGAATAATCAACAGTCAGAATTTGTCCTCCAATGGAATGTTAGATCTTTAATATCCCATTGGGGGCAATTCAAACATTACGTCTTAAATAATAATCCGTTAGTAGCCGCTGTTCAGGAAACCCATTTTATTGACGCCGACTTTAATAATTATACCTTGAAAATCGCCGGTTATAGCCTTTACACAAATAACGTAAATGCATCCCCTCGCCGAGGCGGCTCGGCTTTGCTTATTTCAAACCAACTTTTGCATCATCAAATCGACCTTCAAACAACCTTAGACGCAGTCGGCGTTAATATTAAAATCGCTCAAAACTAACTTTTATCTCAATTTATTTCCGTCCTACTGAGGACATAGACATTGATTCTTTTTCCCAGCTTATTACAAATATTAACACCCCATGTCTGATTATGGGCGACTTCAACGCGCATAGTCGGGCGTGGGGCTGCCTTCGGAACTCTCGTCGCGGCCAAATTATGCTGGACCTTCTGGACCGGCATAATTTGGTCTTCCTTAACGACCAATCACCCACACACGTACACCACTCAGGAGGTGAGGTGACTTACAGCGCCATTGATCTCGCCTTCGCCACACCACGCATCGCGACTCTTTTTACATTTAATGCACAATCTGACCCTCTTTTTAACGATCATTATCCAATTCACTTAGAACTTCAAGTCCCTTCAGGACAGACAAATTTTTACTCTCTCCCTGGATGGAACCTTCGCAAAGCCGATTGGTCCTCCTTCCAAAAACACATTGACACTAGTCACCCCGCAGACTCCCAGACCGACATTAACACATTTTTAAACACTATTCTCGCATCAGCACATCAGCACATCCCACACACACGCACACACACACAACACCACCCGAGGCAGCGTACTGCCCCGTGGTGGAACACAGAATGTCAAAGAGCTGTTGCCCTCCGGAAAAGAGCATTTCGAAAATTTCAAGCTTGTATAACTGCAGAAAACGAACACGAAGTACGGAAAACTCGCTCTCTGGCTAAAACAATCATTGACAAAGCAAAAAAAGAGTCTTGGCAGGAATTCTCATCTACCTTTAATCGATTTACCTCCCTCTCAAAAATTTGGACATTAATTAAATCATTTTCAAATAAAAGACCACCGGCATACAAAATCCCACACTTACAAATACACTCGCTCCGCTGCGCTGCGCATCTTACACGCTTCCCCTAGAGGTGGCAACACAATTTGCACAACACTACGCTAACATATCATCAACGCAACAATGTACACCAACTTTTGCTAACCAACTTAACGATCAATTTCAATCTATTAGCTTTGACTCTAATAACGTAGAAATATACAACTCCCTTTTTACCAACTCAGAGTTAACGTACGCTATAGGTAAATGTGGTAAAACTTCTGTAGGGCCAGATCAAATTGACTACTCCTTCTTTAAAAACTTGACAGAGACTGGTCTCACCAACTTACTAACAGCCTTCAATACCATGTGGTTTGACGGCACTTTCCCTGAATCTTGGCATAACAGTACGCTAATTCCTATACTTAAACCTCGCAAACCTAAATCTTCTCCCGCTAGCTATCGCCCTATTTCTCTAACTAGTTATGCATGTAAACTATTCGAACGCATGGTTAACGGACGCATCAGGACATATATTGAATCAAATAATTTACTTACCCCACACCAAAGTGGTTTTCGACCTGGTCGCTCCACTGCGGACAATTTAGTTGGTCTCATCGACTCTGTCCAGCGCGGCTTTCGAGGGAGAGAGGTCACAATTGCCCTCTTTCTTGATTTGAGAGCTGCGTTTGACAGAGTCAACAAAACCGCACTTCTAGTAAAGGTCCATAAGGGCGGAATTCGAGGTCGACTCGCCAAATTTATCCAAAACTTTTTAGAAAATAGAACTTTTAATGTAAGGTGCGGCAACACATATTCTCCAAATCAAAATCAGGACCACGGTATCCCACAGGGATCGGTCCCCTCCCCGACCCTATTTTCAATTATGATTAACGACATTTTCAGTAATATTAACAAGATCGACAAAGGTCTCAAATTTTCAATGTACGCTGATGACCTGGCGGTGTGGTTCTCGCACCCGAGTGTCGATCAAGCCAGCAAAACGTTACAACTAGTACTCATTGATATAAAGGTTTGGTGCGACCAATGGGGTCTGGAAGTTTCTCCAAGTAAATCTGCATCTCTAATTTTTTCAAAGAAACCTGCATATGTGGAACCCTACATTCCATTAAAATATAACAATCAAATTATCGCTTTTGTCAAATCATTCAAGTATCTGGGAATAACGCTAGACACACGTCTCTCGTTCATCCCACACTTCAATGATTTAGTGCAGAGATGTACGCGACGAATTAATATAATGAAGTCATTGGCGGGTCGAGAGTGGGGCGCGGATCGTGCCACTCTCCTCCAACTATATACTTCCCTGATACGTCCAGTACTGGACTATAACGCATTCTTATTTGATGACATATGTTCCAAACAAATTAAAAAGTTGCAAACTGTCCAAAACACTGCCTTGCGCATCGTGACTGGGGCCTGCCGCACCACCAACACCACAAACTTACACATCGACACAAACATTCCCACACTCTGCCGCCGACGCAAATACACATTACTTAGATTCTACGCCAGAGCAAGTTCACACCCCACACGCCCAACATTCCACATCTTAAATCACCCCGCACCCACTAGACGACAAACACTACTACAAAAACGACACCCGCTTATCAGTCACAGAATCAGACAAACACTCACACTATTCAACATCGCTCACATCACCACAATGCCAACACCACCACTCACATCTCACTGGCTCGACACAACACCAGACACACACCGCCTCTTCACACACAACAAAAACACAGTCACCGCAGCAGAAACACTCACACTCTTCCACGAACACAAAGCACAACATAACACATACACATACATATACACAGACGGTTCACGGGGCGAAGGCCGAACCGGTGGTGCATTCTACACAAACACAGTTAGCAATAACTTTAGACTTCCCGACATAAATAGCGTATACACAGCGGAATTGTCATCCATTTTATTAGCATTAATATATGTCAGAAAATAAAAACTTAAGGAAGTAGTCATTTGCACAGACTCGTCCGCCTCGCTCACGGCCATTTCCTCGATTAGTGACTGTAGAAACCCGATAGTATTTAAAATCAGACAACTAATCAAGTATTTAAACAGTAATAACAATAGTATTAAATTCCTCTGGATCCCTGGACACGCCGGTATCCCGGGAAACGAAGAAGCCGACAGACTTGCGAAATTGAGCCTAGAATTACCTTCAGTAAACTAACTTCCAAGCCCAGTATCAGACGTTTTAAATTATATCAATTCTCAACTTAGCATACTGCGCCAAAGCGAGTGGGATGCCGCTCCGCATTTTCATCTTTATCCAATTAAGCCAAAAGTCCAACGTTTTATATCTAGTCAACATAATTGTAGAGAGAAGGAGGTAATATTGGCACGACTCCGTCTCGGTCATACAAAAATTACTCATTATTATATTATGGAGAATCTCCCGCCACCAAATTGTCAACATTGCCCAGGTTATCCGCGCTACACAATCAAACACTTACTTATTACTTGCCCAGTACACAACGATAAACGACAGAACATTATTAATTACACACAACAAAACCGCATCACATTAAATCTTCAAACACTGTTAGGTGATAATTATCCTGAACTGATAGGTCTCCTTTTAGATTTTCTCTACCAAACACGTTTAGCTAAACAAATATAACAGGGGTTTTTGACCCTGCGCATTTCTGGCCCACCGCGCAGGTTTTTTCCCCTTTGCGATAGACGCTGTTTTTTTTATTATTCAGGACTTTTCGCCCAGCTAAATACACCCCACAACCAGGTCTCGCCGAGGCGCCGGAACCAGGGAGACTGGCAACAGTCTCCCGTTGTTGCAATGACGGCACCCCTACGGCTCCATCAACACTGACACTGTTCCAAACTGCACAATAATACACTGTATTATTCTATTCCCAGGTCCAGGCAGGTGGTCGCAGGCATCACCTAACACTTGCTATGACACCACCACACCTTCATTGCTTGGTCCCTGGTCAGTGCAGGGGCCGGTAGTGCGATTAGGCTCTCGCTCACGGCATCGCACTGACCAACAGACGCTATCACACACACACACCCGAGGTGTTCAATACCTGAGATAGAGGCCAGCTCGTACAACATGACTCCGCGCACGCTTGAGGACCGTGTCGCGGCAGTTGTAGCATACTCGGAGCACCCACACTACCACACTGGATCAGATTTGTCACACCAGATCTGATCTGGAGTGTGCTCCAGGCACCACGACATAACTCGCTGCACGCGGTTCCCGGGAGTGTATATTCTTTTGGGCAGGGAATTGCACCCCCGCGGGACCGGCCGCGGCGAGTTGTGTTGAGCACACTCCGAGCACTCACACAACCAGACCAGACCGACCTAGGACCTGTCACCAGCTGGGTGTGTATGTAATAAAAATATGTATGTATGTGTGTCTCGTGTTTTACTTATTTTTGACCTTGAACGAAATACTTAACGTAATGTTAGATATTATATTTACTGTGAACAAATAATTTTTCCGGGTACAAATAAACCGGTTAACGTAATTAGTAACGTAAAATAGCTGCCCTAGTCCCTAGTTTGCTCCGGGTCACATAAACCGGTTAACGTAGTTTTTTGCCTGGCAAATTGCCAGAGGTCATTGCCCCTCCCCGGAAAATGGCTATAGGCCGTTCCGGGGAGAAAAAAAAGCTCCAGCCCTCCACCGCTTCCGGGTGCGGAACCCTGGCCACGTGCGTGTGTCAGGGTTGTAGACCCTTAGATAGGTAGTCCTTAGATATTTTTAAGTAGGTAGATTCTTTAGATACAAATTTTGTATTGGCAATAGGCCTCCTCCACGGCTTAGGTCCCCTCCAGTCTTGGAAGTTTACTTGCAGTTGGCAACACGTTCTGCCGTGTGGGCCAAATTTAACGTAGTTCCCTCCAACACCTCTCCCCTGGTCATGGCGACCCCCCCGCCCCTCCGTCCCCCCGACCCTCCCGACCCCCTCTGGGGTCTACCGGCGTGCGACCGCGTGCCCCCCTGGACGGTCCCCCTCCCAGCCCCCCTCAGGGGCCCCGCCCGCCCCGTCCAGGGGTCTGGCTCTCGCCGGACTCCCGTCCCCCCGACCCTCCCGCCCCCCTCAGGGGTCCCCCTCCCAGCCCCCCTCAGGGGCCCCGCCCGCCCCGTCCAGGGGCCTGGCTCTCGCCGTCCTCCCGTCCCCCCGACCCTCCCGACCCCCCTCAGGGGTCCCCCCTCCCAGCCCCCCTCAGGGGTCCCGCCGCCCCGTCCAGGCGCCTGGCTCTCGCCGTCCCCCCGACCCTCCCGACCCCCTCAGGGGTCCCCCTCCCGTACCGGCGCGCGCCCCCGATCCCCCGGCTCCCATCAGGAGCTCCGCCCCGACCGTCCCGGTGCCTGGCTCCCACCAGACACCTCTCCACCCGACGGACCGGCTCTCCTCCTCATCCAGAGGCTGGACGGGGTGAGCTTCCGTCACGCGAACCCCTTCGCGATCCGCCGACGGCTGGTCACCCTCTGCGGAGAGGTGGCTTCCGCCAAACCCATCCGCAACGGCGGTCTGCTGGTGCAGACACTGTCTGACCAGCAGACAGAGCGGCTGACAGGCCTAACGTCCTTTCTTGACGTGTCCTGTGAGGTGTCCGCCCCCGACAGGATGAACTCCTGCCAGGGGTACATCTACTGCCCGGACGTGAACGGCCTTACCGAGGCCGTGCTCCTGCAGGAGCTTGTGACCCAAGGGGTCACAGAGGTCGTCAGGATGAGGTCCCAGAAGCCGGGACCGAATCCGATGGTCAGGCTCCGGTTCCGGGGGCTTGACCTGCCTGAGCAGATTTACTGCGGCTACATCAGAGCCGCAGTAAAAGAGTGGACCCCGGGGCCCCAGCAGTGCCGATACTGCTGGCGCTTCGGCCACCATCAGTGGACCTGCCACGCCCGTCTCCCCACCTGCGGGAAGTGCGCCTCGTCTCACGAGACGGCCCACTGCGACGGTGGCGACACCGCAGCGATGCGCTGCGTGTCGTGCGGCGGACCCCACGCCGCGTTGTCCCGGGACTGCCCGGCCAGACAGGCAGTAAAAAAATGGTCGAAGAGACCAAGGCCCGACGGGCGACCCCGATCGCTCCGCCTCCCATCCCAGCGCTGGCTCCCAGCGTATGGCCGCTGCTGCCAACCCCAACCCGTATCACGCCCACCCGAACCACGCCCTCTCCCCGTCGGACCCCACGCGGGTCCTCCCCACCGGTGCCGCCGGCTGCTCAGGCAGAGCGCCCCCGCGAGCGGCCGCCAAAGGCAGACCCAGTGTCCTGCCCCTCCCAAGCCAAGTCCCACACGGACTCTGGCCGTGCCCCAGTGGCACCCACGCCCACCCCCGCCGAACATCTGGCGGAGTCCCCAGCCGGGTCCCAGGACTCAGGTCCCCAGACCACCAGGGGGTCGTCCACGGAGGAAGACTCCGACGACTCGTCCGCAGGCGAGTCGGACACCTCCCTGATCCGAGCCGTCACCCGCCGCGTGACCAGCCACCACACCCAGCCTCGCCCCTCCCGCTCCCCGCCCTCCCGCCGCTCCCTCTCCCCGCCCTCCTGCCGCTCCCTCTCCCCGCCCTCCCGCCGCTCCCTCTCCCCGCCCCCCCCCGCCGCCCCCTCTCCCCGCCCTCCCGCCCCTCCTCCCCCTCCCCTGCTCTCAGAGGAAAGCAACTCAGGCTTCCAGCCCTTCCGCCCCGCCCAGCTCCCTGCAGATAGGTTGAGCCGCCCCCGCTCCCGCCCCCGCTCCCGCTGCAGGCGTACACGGGCGACCGCGAGGCGTGGTCTGGAAAGTAACTCACGATGAATAACAAACAATCAAAATTCGTCCTTCAATGGAATGTTAGATCTTTAATATCACATTGGGGGCAATTCAAACATTATGTCTTAAATAATAATCCGTTAGTAGCCGCTGTTCAGGAAACCCATTTTATTGACGCCGACTTTAATAATTATACTTTTAAAATACCCGGATATAGCCTTTATACAAATAACGTAAATGCATCACCGCGCCGAGGCGGCTCGGCTTTGCTTATTTCAAACCAACTTTTGCATCACCAAATCGACCTTCAAACAACCTTAGACGCAGTCGGCGTTAATATTAAAATTGCTCAGCTAGAACTAACTCTTATCTCTATTTATTTTCGTCCGACTGAGGACATAGACATTGATTCTTTTTCCCAGCTTATTACAAATATTAACACCCCATGTCTGATTATGGGCGACTTCAACGCGCATAGTCGGGCGTGGGGCTGCCTCCGGAACTCTCGCCGAGGCCAAATTATGCTGGACCTACTGGACCGGCATAATTTGGTCTTCCTTAACGACCAATCACCCACACACGTACACCACTCAGGAGGCGAGGCGACTTACAGTGCCATTGATCTCACCTTCGTCACACCACGCATCGCGACTCTTTTTACATTTAATGCACAATCAGACCCTCTTTTTAGCGATCATTTCCCAATTCACTTAGAACTACAAGTCCCTTCAGGACAGACAAATTTTTACTCCCTGCCTAGATGGAACCTTCGCAAAGCCGACTGGTCCTCCTTTCAAAAACACATTGATACTAGTCACCCCGCAGACTCCCAGACCGACATTAACACATTTTTAGACACTATTCTCGCATCAGCACATCAGCACATTCCACACACACGCACACACACACAACACCACCCGAGGCAGCGTACTGCCCCGTGGTGGAACACAGAATGCCAAAGAGCTGTTACCCTCCGGAAAAGAGCATTTCGGAAATTTCAAGCTTGTATAACTGCAGAAAACGAACACGAAGTACGGAAAACTCGCTCTTTGGCTAAAACAATAATTGACAAAAGCAAAAAAAGAATCTTGGCAGGAATTCTCATCTACCTTTAATCGATTTACCTCCCTCTCAAAAATTTGGACATTAATTAGATCGTTTTCAAATAAAAGACCACCGTCATACAAAATCCCACACTTACAAATACACAACACATCTTACACGCTTCCCCTAGAGGTGGCAACACAATTTGCACAACACTACGCTAACATATCATCAACACAACAATGTACACCAACTTTTACTAACCAACTTAACGATCAATTTCAATCTATTAGCTTTGACTCTAATAACGTAGAAATCTACAACTCTCTTTTTACCAACTCAGAGTTAACGTACGCTATAGGTAAATGTGGTAAAACTTCTGTAGGACCAGATCAAATTGACTACTCCTTCTGTAAAAACTTGACAGAGACTGGTCTCACCAACTTACTAACAGCCTTCAATACCATGTGGTTTGACGGCACTTTCCCTGAATCTTGGCATAATAGTACGCTAATTCCTATACTTAAACCTCGCAAACCTAAATCTTCTCCCGCTAGCTATCGCCCTATTTCTCTAACTAGTTGTGCATGTAAACTATTCGAACGCATGGTTAATGGACGCATCAGGACATACATTGAATCAAATAATTTACTTACCCCACACCAAAGTGGTTTTCGACCTGGTCGCTCCACTGCGGACAATTTAGTTGGTCTTATCGACTCTGTCCAGCGCGGCTTTCGAGGGAGAGAGGTCACAGTTGCCCTCTTTCTTGATTTGAGAGCTGCGTTTGACAGAGTCAATAAGACTGCACTTCTAGTAAAGGTCCATAAGGCCGGAATTCGAGGTCGACTCGCCAAATTTATCCAAAACTTTTTAGAAAATAGAACTTTTAATGTAAGGTGCGGCAACACATATTCAGGACCATAAAATCAGGACCACGGTGTCCCACAGGGATCGGTCCTCTCCCCGACCCTATTTTTAATTATGATTAACGACATTTTCTGTAATATCAACAAGATCGACAAAGGTCTCAAATTTTCAATGTACGCTGATGATCTGGCGGTGTGGTTCTCGCACCCGAGCGTCGATCAAGCCAGCAAAATGTTACAACTAGTACTCATTGATATAAAGGTATGGTGCGACCAATGGGGTCTGGAAATTTCTCCAAGTAAATCTGCATCTCTAATTTTTTCAAAGAAACCCGCATATGTGGAACCCTACATTCCATTAAAATATAACAATCAAATTATCCCTTTCGTCAAATCATTCAAGTATCTGGGAATAACGCTAGACACACGTCTCTCGTTCATCTCACACTTCAATGATTTAGTGCAGAGATGTACGCGACGAATTAATATTATGAAGTCATTGGCTGGTCGAGAGTGGGGCGCAGATCGTGCCACTCTTCTCCAACTATATACTTCCCTGATACGCCCAGTACTGGACTATAACGCATTCTCATTTGATGACATATGTTCCAAACAAATTAAAAAATTGCAAACTGTCCAAAACGCTGCCTTGCGGATCGTGACTGGGGCCTGCCGCACCACCAACACCACAAACTTACACATCGACACAAACATTCCCACACTCTGCCGCCGACGCAAATACACAGTACTTAGATTCTACGCCAGAGCAAGCTCACACCCCACACGTCCAACATTCCACATCTTAAACCACCCCGCACCCACAAGACGACAAACACTACTACAAAAACGACACCCACTCATCAGTCACAGAATCAGACAAACACTCGCACTATTCAACATTCCACACATCAACACAATGCCAACGCCACCACTCACACCTCACTGGCTCGACACAACACCAGACACACACCGCCTCTTCACACACAACAAAAACACAGTCACGGCGGCAGAGACACACACACTCTTCAACGAACACAAAGCACAACACAACACATACACATACATATACACAGACGGCTCTCGAAGCGACGGCCGAACTGGTGGTGCATACTTCACAAACACAGCTAGAAACAACTTTAGACTTCCGGACATAAATAGCGTATACACAGCGGAATTGTCATCCATTTTATTAGCATTAATATATGTCAGAAAATAAAAACTTAAGGAAGTAGTCATTTGCACAGACTCGTCCGCCTCGCTCACGGCCATTTCCTCGATTAGTGACTGTAGAAACCCGATAGTATTTAAAATCAGACAACTAATCAAGTATTTAAACAGTAAAAACAATAGTATTAAATTCCTCTGGATCCCAGGACACGCCGGTATCCCGGGAAACGAGGAAGCCGACAGACATGCGAAATTGAGCCTAGAATTACCTTCAGTAAACCAACTTCCAAGCCCAGTATCAGACGTGTTAAATTATATTAATTCTCAACTTAGCATACTGCGCCAGCGCGAGTGGGACGCTGCTCCGCATTTTCATCTTTATCCAATCATGCCAAAAGTCCAACATTTTATATCTAGTCACCAGAATTGTAGAGAGAAGGAGGTGATATTGGCGCGCCTCCGTCTCGGTCATACAAAAATTACTCATTATTATATTATGGAGAATCTCCCGCCACCAAATTGCCAACATTGCCCAGGTTATCCGCGCTACACAATCAAGCACTTACTTATTACTTGCCCAGTACACAACAATAAACGACAGAACATTATTAATTACACACAACAAAATCGCATCACATTAAATCTTCAAACACTGTTAGGTGATAGTTATCCTGAACTGATAGTTCTCCTCTTAGATTATCTCTACCAAACACGTTTAGCTAAACAAATATAACAGGGTTTTTTGGCCCTGCGCATTTTTGGCCCACCGCGCAGGTTTTTTCCCCTTTGCCTTAGACGCTGTTTTTTATGATTCAGGACTTTTCGCCCAGCTAAATACACCCCACAACCAGATCTCGCCGAGGCGCCGGAGCCAGGGAGACTGGCAACGGTCTCCCGTTGTTGCAATGACGGGACCCCCACGGCTCCATCAACACTGACACTGTACAAGTGTATGTAATACAAATATGTATGTATGTTTGTCTCGTGTTTTACTTATTTTTGACCTTGAACGAAATACTTAACGTAGTGCTAGATATTATATTTGACCTTGAACGAAATACTTAACGTAGTGTTAGATATTATATTTACTTTGAACAATACATGTTCCGGGTTCACATAAACCGGTTAACGTAATTAATTAACGTAAAATAGCTACCCTTCTCCCTAGCTTGCCCGGGTTCACATAAACCGGATAACGTAACTCTTTTCCTGGCAAATTGCCAGAAGTAGTTCCCCCCCGGAAAATGGCTATAGGCCGGTCCGGGAAAAAAAGAAAAAAAGAAAGAAAAAAAGATGACGTCACGGCCAGAGCTGCGGAACGTCCGTCCCTTGGTACCATGTCGGGGCCGGACGGCAGCCGGAACTGTGCAACAACTCCAGTTGATAGTGCTAGCCCCTCAAGACCATCTTGTAGCCAAAGATAACCCACCTTTTAGTCTGTCATGATTACGAGCGAGCGCGAAGCGCTCGCTCGTCTTCCCGTGATATATGGGGAAAATCTGAATATGAGCGGCCCGGCCCGGCCCGGCCCGGCCCGTGGCGACGATTTTGAAAAGCTCATATCTCTGCAACCACACGTCCGATTGACAAGCTGACTTCTTTGCTGAGCAGCCCCATCCAACCTACCCTGTTTGTGACCAGTGCCTACTCATGTGGGTGACTACCACTGCGCGTGGCGCGTGCCGCGTGAGGGGTGTTTAAAAATGTTTTCTCGCAACAACTCTGCAACGGCTGAACTGATTATGTGCAAATTTGGTGTGTGGTTGGGGACCCCTCAGCCGCCAATTTTCCACAAGTCAGGAGTGGGGTGCCACTGCACGTGCGCACGTGCACACCCCCTATTTTATATCTCAGGAACGGTCGAACCGATTGCGTTCTAATTTGGTGTGTGGTTAGGGACTCCTCCGCCTCCGCCTACCCACAAGTCATGTGTGGGGTGCCTCTGCACGTGCGCACGTGCGCGCCTTTTTTGTATCTCAGGAACTACTTGCTAGATCGGGTTGAAATTCACCATACATTTATTTCGCACTCGCTCGTTCATCGACAACTATGGCGCCTTACTGGTATTATACTGCCAGCTGACTACTCTTTTTCTATTAGGGACCCTCAAGAACACCATAAACTGGGGAGGTGAATTACTGAACTAAACTGAACTAATACCCTAAACTGAAACCCATTTGAAAGGCAATTGTGACCTACAAAACACCAACACTTTTGTAGTTTAAATGAACATATTATATACAATAATATCATACAGAAATGCTAGCGACACTAACATCAAACAAAACAATATCGCTCGAAACACCTAAGAAATCTCATTATTTGAATATAGACGCATGTGTGGCATGCCAAACGAGAGAAGTGCATTAGGTAATGGTAACGGTTCACTTCATTTGAGACTGAATTTCACATTTCCTGCTGTATTTTTTGGTATATTTGTATCACCCATGATACTTACCAAGCTCAGCTATCTCCTGGCTTGTTTCTTCAATCGATAAACTTGCTTTTCTTGCGAATAAAGACTGTTTTAAGCGGAGACGCTTCCTCTCAACGACGTGGTATACGCGACGTGGTCACTACAAATCAAGGCGTTCAGATTGTCCATAGTCAAAACACTTATGCAAACTCTCACCAGATGACTGGTGGTGACGCAATTGTGTGGGGCAGCCTACCCCACAGTACTTATATCAATACTCATACCGGCCTATCCGTTCTATGATCCGTACTTTAACACTGACAACGGCTCGACGCCCCGCTCATACTAGCGCGCGGCCGCAATGATTTGCGAAAAATATTGACATGCTCATTTCCGTATTATCGCCAAATGTTGCCGCCGAATCCTCCCAAAACCGTGCCCTGGAACCGCCTCTGTTCAGGTTAAGAACTCAAAATTTGACACCGAAGGCGGAATCCGCCCCTCCCCTGTTACAAATAGGGTTAAAGGGATATTGGCACCGCACAGGCCAAAATGGAGTTTTTGGTGTGTATCGGTAGATTAAGCGTGTCCGATTTCACCTACAAAATTTAGTTCCAGAAACTCCCCCATTAGATAAAAAAATACATTTGCACCACTCATGATTGGCACACATTCGTAAAATTGGAGTCGCCTCATCACTATTTAGAATCACTTCTTTGCGGAATATGATTTGCTTTTGAATATTGCAAACTCAACATCACCATTCCGTCAGTGCACTTTAAAATTAAAATGCGTATACAGTTAATTATATTTTCAACAAATATAGCCTCTTTCATAATAAAACATGAATAAAACAGCAATAATAGCTATGGCTCGACTTTTGGGCCGTAGGAGATTTGTGACCAATGCCTTATAACACAGATAGACCTTTCAAGGTCAAGTCTCGGCGAATTCGGACGCTTCGGCTTTGGGCGGGCGCCAATTTCACAGCCAAACTGGATGAGAGCGGCAATCATGCATACTTAGCACAGCTAGGACCAACGCGATGGAGTCAGAAATAAAATACAAATGCCGATACCCTACTTTAGGTGCTGCAGGAGCAAGTTTGAGCTTGTGCATACACGATTGTGAATCCCCACCATTCATTTAAGTAGCTTTTTAGAAATCTGCCGGAGGTGGATTTCCGGAGTTGGATTTGGACAAAGCTACTCACCATTCATTTAAGTAGCTTTGTATTGGTTTTGAACTGAGATAGCCATTATCTTTGGCCGTTATTGAAATGTCGAAAATACTAAGGTCATTTTCCCGAAAACTAAGCCGTTTTTAAGCAATTCAATGTATATTTGCAAAATGGGGTCTAGGCTAGTGCCACCGCTGATTGGCTGACAGCGACGTTTCCGCCAATCCCACTTTGTCAGCCAATCAGCTCGGTCTATGGCTCAATAATGAAGTAATAATCCCAAATTTAAGACTTAATTTGTATAAAGTTAAGTGACTCTCCGAGATAAAAAATATCACCATCGTTTTCAGCAGCACTTACTTCATATTTTCGACTACAACCAGCATATATTTTAGAGCTTTCAGAAAGGTGAAACATTCCCTTTAAGAAAGTGGAACTTGTAACTGGCATATTACATCATCTGTTGCATCGGCGCTATATATCAAGCCTACATCAACTGGCCGACGGGTTCCATCATATGCCATTTTCAATAGGCCTCTGATCAATGAGAAATAAGTCGCTATTGCTGGGGCATATCTATTGCATATTACTCTCATAACCCGCGCACTGCAGGGGGGTATATTTCCGCCCCCCTCAGGTTTTTCAAAGATAGCGAAAAAACGGCGGCGCTGCGCGCCGCCGGGTTTTGATACACCTGTTAGGACATCAATTGCGCACACTTTGAGAAAAAAATATGCTCGGGTCATCTCAGGTCAGGTCACCAGATCAGGTCAAGTGACCCCACTACCAAAAATGTTCGCAGTTGTGCCAAAGCCGGAGTTTTTCACCGATCAGGTTGAAACTTACAGGATGTCATGAGGGCATCAGTACTTACAATTCAAATAATTCGGAATTTTGATATCGGTGACCTAAGGTCAGGTCAATTTCGTAACCTCCCATAATAAGTAAATGGGGAAATATACAAATGCTTCCTATTTCAAGGATATGCATGATACTAGTCCAATTACTTCTGGATCATGTTATTATAGGATATTCTTGATGATCCAAGTGTAAGTTTTGTTCAGTGACCCCTATTGGGTCATTTGAGGTCATGAGAGTTCACCATCACTTTTTTGTCAATAACTCTCGACATAATGAAGATAAAGAAGTAAAACAGACATCAATGTGTTTGTCTCGTCGAGACACGTCTTCCCATATGCAACATGCCCTACTTGTGTCACCACTTGACCTTGACCTTAGGTCAAATTGTTAAGTTGACTTAACAAGGTCACCATATATATCATTCAAAGTGCCTTTATAAGATAAATACAATGGCGTAAACAGTTTTCCGTTATCTTTATTAAGTAAAAAGTTAATAGCAAAACACGATTTAGCAAAAACACGGATTTTTTCTTTTTGACCTCTGGAGCCTCAAATATTGACCTGAGATCAAATTTGAGGACACCTTAGCGATTACAAATTTCACTGGCTGGCGTTTGCTCTTTCCCGTTTGTTTCTAACTATCATCGTTTCTGAGATATATGGGAATTTCTGGAGCGATGTCCTAAAAAAAAACTAAAAAAACTGGAAAATTTGACCTTTGATGACCTCTGGTGACCTCAATTTTGACCTGACTTAAAAAAACACTAAATACTTTCGATAGAACATGTATGAAGCTATCAAATACCTTTTTCTGCTTCTCGCTACGTTGCGTAGTTTTCGAGATCTCAGGGGGGGGGGGGCGGAAATCAACCCCCCTGCAGTTCGTGTTCGGCGCAAAGCCCCTGCAGTGCGCGGGATAAGATCCATTGTAAAATATTAGTATTTACCAGCTTCTTTATCACGCATTGTCTTAGCATTCGGTGGGTTACGTATCCCTTTGCCTATGCAACACATAGGTATAGGTAATCAATATATGCTGTTATTTCCAGCAAGGAAGTGTGGAGTCGAGGAAGTGTTGCATTACGTTTGTGTCGTATATGTTCTTTATGCTAGAACGCAGCAGTTCATTATGCAAGCCTTTCAATTTGTTCAAGGCTATTTCCGTAAACACGTTTCTTAATGATTATTCACTATGCAGTGTATGTACACAAAACGAAAACTTTTATTTCGTACTGTAATGGCTGTTGTTCTGGAAATAGATCATAGGATCTGGAAATAGATCCTACCCCTTGGACAGAGCAGACCGGCTGTCGGCCAAAAACCTAGACTGTGTTCAAACGCCATTGATTGCATAGCATTATGGCCCAACACAAATATCACTACATAAATGATTCTTAACGAGTTTTGTTAACGCACGTCACCTTATATTTGCGATCTTTTATCACGTAGTCCCAATGGAAGACTCGAGTAACGTGGTGAGGTAATGACGTTACTGCATTCTGTGGCAAACGGAAAAGAGGCTGTGACAGAATACAATTCAGAACTCATTCTCAAATATCGTGACATTTTCAGAAAGAACCAATCCCAGAGCGAATGGACATTTCCTATCTATGGACTTGCTTTATTGTAATGGATGTCATTAAATTCCGTAGTTGTAACACTCAGTTCCAAAAACAAATACTAGGCATGCTCACATTATGCCGTTAGTATGGTTGAGTTGTGCAGCCGTTTACCAAATGTCGCCGAGTGTGAGCTGCACAGGGCTCTTCCGTCGTCTTACAAAGGCGAACAGAGGTGCGCTTATCTGGGTTATAATATCCCTGTGCTTATTGGTCAGTGTCGTCAAGATCGCCTTTCTGTTATTGGAAGAGTAACGCTGCAAATCATCACCTGTAGCACTGTGACTTAACTACGGTTCCCAATCTCCATTAATCAAGTCTCCTGCAAATCATCATCATTTAGCGACACAAAGACGATTATTATGATCAATCTAACTACTGGACTATCACGATCGCTCCTACTTTCTGCAAGATCATGGAACAAACTGTCCATCATTGGTTTAGCTAATGTCTAATATCTAATTTTTCATGCGCTCCAGACCGGCACGAATTCAGACTCACAGCACAGTTAGGTATAGTTAGGCTCTCCTATGGGTGACTAATCGGATATAGTAAGGAATTGCCATTGTTAGCCGTTTTCACGAAGGAATTTTCGTTTGGGGCGATTGGGGCGTTTGCGGCGTTTGGGGGCGATTGAGGTGATTGGGGCGTTTGGGGTAAATGGGTCTATAGCTTGTAAGAACACGGCCTTTTCCGGTGGTTTTTGGTATCAATCACAATTTTATGAATTAATGTATAAGTATATGCTCTTACAATGCAACATTTACCGTTAGTTTGCTTTGAATGTTCACATTCATGAGCAAATCTGGCAATTTTGGGTTGTGTTAGTTCCTTCTACAAAACATACTGAAAACGCCCCAAAAGAGGCTAAAAAGTATACTAGATAATCAGCTTTGATTATATAAAATACGCAATTGACAGTTAGTTAGGGCAAAACTAAAGATATTAATGGCAAAGAAATATAAAATTATGATGAAAAACGCAATCAAATGTCAAAAGCATAGACAGACCTTAATTCAACGTCGCCCCGTCCCGCTGAGATCATCCAATTTAGAGCGGTAACTTCGTTGGTTTCCGAAAACCGGATCAATCCTTATGCATTTAGAATCACACCAAATGTTTTTGATTTTATTACTTTATTAATTGATGAATCTGACAAAAAGCTGAAAAGACCTCAGAAAGCACTAGATCGAACGGACGCCATTTATGGGCGCAGACCACGGCTCTGCGCATGCGCAACGTGACGTCAGGCGACCGGCCGGCTGGTCGCTATGGTGACCAGCCGGCCGGCGCCGGAGCCACGTGTGCAACGTGACGTCAGGCGACCGGCCGTCTCGTCGCCATGGCGACCAGGCGGTGGCGCCGGTCCAGCGCAGAGCCGAAGCCAGCATTCTTATCATCTAACAATAAATGATCAAAACGAAATCGCCAATTATCATTAATCCTTGCTTTCAAAAGTGAATATGACTGAAAATATGAATGGACTAATTCATCTAGTTTTCATTGAAATGAGCTATTATTCCTGAAAACCATGTCGTTGTAAAATATGACAATTTCCCAAATCAGCCACTTCCGGGATTCGAGCAAGATGGCGTCACACAACCCCCCAGCCGTCTGGCAACACCAGAGCTAGTTTAACCCGCGCGGCGCTGGGGTCTCCATCCGAACGCGCCGCGCTGGGGGGTAAATTTTACCCCCCCCTCTTATCTCCCGAACCAATAATCGCAGCGAGACGCGCAAGGCGGCGATCGGAAGCTCTCAATGGGAAGATTCTAAGTAATTCTTAAAATTTTATTTAAAAGGTCACATATCAGGTCAGGGTCAGGTCAAAGGTCAAAACCACCTGTTTTCGAGATTATTGGCTGCAGAGACCGGACTATCAACAGCAGCGCGCCGAAACTCTGCCAAAACACTTCTAAATATAAGGAGAGGGTAATGCTTGAGTATGAATATCATACTAAGTACAGGTTAAGGTCAAAGTCAGGTCACAAAAGGTCACACTGTGAAAAAGTAATATGAAACCCATGTGACACATGTCTCATGGGTTATTTCAGACGTAGAATCCAAAAATAATGGTTATTTTGACATTTGACCTCAAGGTCAGGTCAAGATCAGGCAAAAAAGGTCAAATTTTGAAATCCAAAATTTGCAATAACCGACACATGTTTACGGTTCAGTTTTGCCACAGCAATCCAATGGTGCAATTTGTTTTTGTGTACGATGTCTAAAAATGTCAAAATTTGCGATTTTTTTTTAAAATGCGTCCATCACATTGAACACTTATTAGTGTCATTTGGGGGTCAAAAATATAGATATTTGTTTGAAATTTGGAGTAGTCACTCATTAGAGATGGTTATCTGACATATCTTCCGGTTTTTTGAAAATTCTTACAATTTTGGATTTGGTAAACTTTGAAAAAAGTATAAACGATTTTTTGCATTTTGGGGATCAGAAAATCAAAATTGTGCAAATCCGAGATATCCATCTAGTAGAGAATGTCATTTCCTTCCTTTTGACGTGCTTTGTTTGCAATTTGCTTCAATACTCGCTGTTCTATCATCGATCAAAGTTTCGTCCATTTTGGACCGAAAATGGCGTTACATGACGTCACTAAAGCGCTATTTTCGCAAAAACTTCTCGACCGATTTTCTCCAAAATTTATCTGAAGACGTCAAATCGATGCCAGATAAGGTACTGAAAGTTTCGCGTCGATATCTAGTGTAGTTTTGAATCTATAGCGAAAACCCGGGAGGGGGGTAAAATTTACCCCCCAGCGCCGCGCGGGTTAAGATGAAATGGTTCATTTTAAATAAACTATGGTGTTATCATTAAAATGGAATTTCCAGAAAAATGCATTAATGCATAAAGTTGCGATTGATACCCAAAATCACCTGGAAAAAACGCGTTCTTACGAGCTATAGACCCATTTACCCCAAACGCCCCAATCACCCCAATCGCCCAAATCACCCCAATCGCCCCAAACACCCCAAACGCCCTAATCGCCCCAAAAGCAAAATCCTTCGCGAAAATGGCTGTTGAAGTGGCATATATTAGCCGTTTTCACGAAGGATTTTACGTTTGGGGCGATTGAGGTGTTTGGGGCGTTTGGGGCGATTGGGTCTATAGCTTGTAAGAACGCGGCTTTTCCCGGTGATTTTTGGTATCAATCGCAACTTTATAAATTAATGCATTTTTCTGGAAATTCCAATTTCATGATAACACCATAGTTTACTTAAAATTAACAATT
This sequence comes from Chirona hameri, assembly GCA_036785665.1. Classification (NCBI taxonomy): domain Eukaryota; kingdom Metazoa; phylum Arthropoda; class Thecostraca; order Balanomorpha; family Balanidae; genus Chirona; species Chirona hameri. The sequence continues at coordinate 84,193 of JAXIVJ010003370.1, forward strand.
TCATATTAAACTAGCTCTGGTGATGCCAGATGGCTGTGGTGGTTTGGGGCGTTTGGTACGACTCCATCTTGCTCGAATCCCGGAAGTGCGGGGTTCGGGAAATGGTCATATTTTGCAACGACATGGTTTTCAGGAATAATAGCTTATTTCAATGAAAACTAGTCGAATTAGTCCATTCATATTTCCCGTCATATTCACTTTTGAAAACAAGGATTAATGATAATTAGCGATTTCGTTTTGATCATTTGTTGTAAGATGACGGGAATGCTCGCTCCGGCTCTGCGCTGGCTTTGCGCAGGCGCCGCCACCCGGTTACCATGGCGACGGGCCGGCGAGTCGCCTGACGTGACGTTGCACACGTGGCTCCGGCGCCGATAGGCTCCGGAGCCGGCCGGTCGCCTGACGTCACGATGCGCATGTGCAGAGCCGTGGTCTGCGCCCAGCCATGCCGTCCGTTCGATCTAGAGCAACCATTTTTGAGTTTTCAGTACCAGTGGCTGCAGAAAGCCCGCATTTTTCATGGGTTTATAAGTGCTTTTTCTGAGGTCTTTTCAGCTTTTTGAGAGATTCATCAATTAATCAATTAATAAAATCAAAACCATTTGGGCTGATTCGAAATGCGTAAGGATTGTTCCGGTTTTGGAAAACAAACGAAGTTACCGCTCTAAATAGGACGATCTCAGCGGGACGGAGCGACGTTGAATTAAAGGAAATAGTTCACCTTCAACATGGGGTTTTGAACTGAAATAGCAGTTTTGTAGCCCGTGTTGAGAAATCCTTATCTGCAACTTTTCTTGGCTGAAAAGACTCTCCAGCCGAAGATATTTGACTTTTTGACGAAGGAATGCGGCGCATATATGATGTACCGTACCGTCTGAAAGTGCCAGCACTGCCAGGGAGCATGCGCAGACCAATAGCGCACACCATAAAATTAATAATTTACGACCTTCTGTCCTGAATTGGCGCGATGCAGGACCATTTTTGAAAAGAAAAAAAGAAACTGTATTACAAAATATAATAAAATCGTGTTCTGAAAAATGTTCCGAAGGTGAACTATTTCCTTTAAGGTCTGTCTATGCTTTTGACATTTGATTGCATTTTTCATCATAATATTATATTTCTTTGTCATTAATATCTTCAATTTTGCCCTAACTAACTGTCAATTGCGTATTTTATTAAATCGAAGCTAGTATACTAGTATACTTTTAGCCTCTTTTTAGGGCGTTTGCGGTATGTTTTGTAGAAGGAACTGACACAACACAAAATTGCCAGATTTGCTCATGAATTTGAATATTCAAAGCAAACTAACGGGAAATATTGCATTGTAAGAGCATAGACTTATTCATGAATTCATAAAATTGCGATTGATACCAAAAATAACCGGGGAAAGCCTTGTTCTAACGAGCTATCCTTTGCCTTTGCTATCTTGACAACCGTTTCAAACCGCTCTTGGCAGGGTTTGCAGTCCCTTGAACAACCACACTCAAGAGCCGTATTCACGAAGGATTTTGCGCTTGGGGCGCTTGGGGCGTTTGGGGCGTTTGGGTCGTTTGGGGCGTTTGGGGCGATTGGGACGTTTGGGGTAAATGGGTCTATAGCTTGTAAGGACACGGCTTTTTTCGGCTTGTAAGGACACGGTGATGTTTGGTCTATATTACAATTTTATGAATTAATGTATAAGTATATGCTCTTACAATGCAATATTTACCGTTAGTTTGGTTTAAATATCCAAATTCATGAGAAAATCTGGCAATTTTGGGTTGTGTTAGATCCTTCTACAAAACATACCGAAAACGCCCCAAAACGAGGATAAAAAGTATACTAGATAATCAGCTTTGATTAAATACAATAATACAATACGCAATTAACAGTTAGTTAGGGCAAAACTGAAGATATTAATGGCAAAGAAATATAACATTATGATGAAAAATGCAATCAAATGTCAAAAGCATATACAGACCTTAACCCGCGCACTGCAGGGGGGGGGGGGGGGTGATTTCCGCCCCCACCTCAGGTTTTTCAAAGATAGCGAAAAAACGGCGGCGCGCAGCGCCGCCGGGTTTTGGCACACCTGTTAGGAAATCAATTGCACACACTTTGAAGAAGAAAAAATTACCTCGGGTCATCTCAGGTCAGGTCACCAGACCAGGTCAAGTGACCCCACCTCCAAAAATGTTTGCAGTTGTGCCAAAGCCAGAGATCTTAACCGATCAGTTTGAAACTTACAGAATGTCATGAGGGCATAAGTACTTACAATTCGTTCATCTCGGAAATTTTATATCGGTGAATTAAGGTCAGGTCAATTTCGCAACCTCCCCATGATAAGTCAATGGGGAAATATACAAATGCTTCCTATTTCAAGGACATGCATGGTACTAGTCCAATTACTTCTGGATCATGTTATTATAGGAAATTCTTGATGATCCAAGTGTAATTTTTGTTCAGTGACCCCTATTGGGTCATTTGAGGTCATGCGAGGTCACCATAACCTTTTTGTCAATAACTCCCGACATAATGAAGATAGAGAAATAAAACAGACATCAACGTGTTTGTCTCGTCGAGATACGTCTTGCCATATGCAACATGCCCTACTTGTGTCACCACTTGACCTTGACCTGAGGTCATATTGTTAAGTTGACTTAACAAGGTCACCATGTATATCATTCGAAGTGCCTTGACAAGATAGACACAATGGCGTAAACAGTTTTTCGTTATCGTTATTACGTAAAAGTTAATAGCAAAAACAATTTAGCAAAACAAACTTTTCTTTTTCTTTTTGACCTCTGGAGCCTCAAATATTGACCTGAGATCAAATCTGAGGGCACTCTAGCGATTGCAAATTTCACTGGCTGGCGTTTGATTTTCTCCGTTTGTTTCTAACTAGCATCGTTTCTGAGATATATGGGAATTTCTGGAGCGATGTCCTAAAACAGGAAAAAAACGGAAAATTTGACATTTGATGACCTCTGGTGACCTCAATTTTGACCTGACCTAAAAGAATACTGAAATACTTTCGATAGAACATGTATCAAGCTATCAAAAGCTTTTTTCCGCTTCTCGCTACGTAGCGTAGTTTTCGAGATCTCAGGGGGGGGGGGGCGGAAATCAACCTCCCCCTGCAGTTCGCGTTCGGCGCAAAGCCCCTGCAGTGGGCGGGTTAATTCAACGTCGCTCCGTCCCGCTGAGATCGTACAATTTAGAGCGGTAACTTCGTTGGTTTCGAAAACCGGAGCAATCCTTACGCATTTCGAATCACACTAAATGTTTTTGATTTCATTAATTGATTAATTAATGAATCTCACAAACAGCTGAAAAGACCACAGAAAAAGCACATATAAACCCATGAAACAGGCGAGCTTTCCGCAGCCACTGGTACTGAAAACTCAAAAATGGCTGCTCTAGATCGAACGGACGCCATTGCTGGGCGCAGACAACGGCTTTGCGCATGCACAACGTGACGTCAGGCGACCGGCCTGCCCGTCGCCATGGTGACAGGGCGGCGGCGCCTGCGCAGAGCCAGCGCAAAGCCGGAGGCAGCATTCTCGTCATCTTACAACAAATGATCAAAACGAAATCGCTTATTATCATTAATCCTTGCTTTCAAAAGTGAATATCACGGAGAATATGAATAGACTAATTGATCTAGTTTTCATTGAAATAAGCTATTATTCCTGAAAACCATGTCGTTGCAAAATATGACCATTTCCCAAACCCGGCACTTCCGGGATTCAGGCAAGATGGAGTCGCATCAAACGCCCTAAACCGCCACAGCCATCTGGCATCACCAGAGCTAGTTTAAGATGAAATTGTTAATTTTAAGTAAACTATGGTGTTATCGTTAAAATGGAATTTCCAGAAAAATGCATTAATTCATAAAGTTGCGATTGATACCAAAAATCACCGGGAAAAGCCGTGTTCTTACGAGCATACATACATACAGACCCATTTACCCCAGACGCCTCAATCGCCCCAATCGCCCCAAACGCCCCCAAACGCCCCAATCGCCCCAAATACAAAATCCTTCGTGAAAACGGTTAAGAAGTCACTTTAAGCGACGACAGTTTTTTCTCATCACAAGCAACGGAGCAACATCACAAGAATATCATTTCCTGGACCTCTTCTATTCTTTCCAGCATTCGCACACATCAGCAACCGGCCTTCACCTACATACAATCCAAAACCAGCCGGTTTCCAGGTATGCAGCACGATATTTGTCGATGACTATTTTTCTCTTTCCAGTCAGCAACTCAAACTGAAAAAGCTATGCAATATTCTTACGGACTCATGACCTTTCACCTCATTTACAATTTTATAAGTTTGAACTTTCAGAAAGCCGACCTAAGAATGTTTGGAACTAGAGGGGGCAAAACGTGGACCCCAGGACCCGGTCTCTAGACCCAGTTGGTCCCAGACTGGGTCCCGACAAATAATAACGGGTACAGACTGGGTCCAACTTATTTTCATGCTGGTTTCACGCAAGTAGGAACACTGATATGCAGGTTTCTTTGTGCTGTTGGCCAATCTGAACTGTATGTATTTGCAACTACAAGAGTTAGTTTACGTGCACTAACTGTAGAGTGCAGATTTGTCAATATTAGTTGCAAGACAACATTGTGCTAGTTGGGTCCGCTGGGTCCGAACTTGCCTGGCACCGGTATAACTGGGCCACTTTTCAGCTTTTGGGACCGGGTCGGGTCTTGGTCCCAAAAATATCAACTTTTGCCACCTCTATTTGGAACCCACCAAAACCCACATTACATAAATGCAGCCAAGGGCGGATCCAGCAGGCCGTTTCTTTTTTGGGGGAACAATTTTTAGCGGACCTTACCTACCCCAAATTTCGAATTTCTTCCCGGATTTGGGCCACTTAATTTTGCAACTACACGATTTTTTAAAAACTTTTCGGCCTTTTGGGATATCGAAAAAGGGAATATCGTCAGCTTCCAGTTTGTATTGTTCCGACATTGCCTTACACTGATAAAAACTATGCCAATTGTCAGCTGTACCCAGGGGCGTCGCCGATCATTTTTGAGTGTGTGTGTGTGTGTGTGTGTGTGTGTGTGTGTGTGTGTGTGTGTGTGTGTGTGTGTGTGTGTGTGTGTGTGTGTGTGTGTGTGTGTGTGTGTGTGTGTGTGTGTGTGTGTGTGTGTGTGTGTGTGTGTGTGTGTGTGTGTGTGTGTGTGTGTGTGTGTGTGTGTGTGTGTGTGTGTGTGTGTGTGTGTGTGTGTGTGTGTGTGTGTGTGTGTGTGTGTGTGTGTGTGTGTGTGTGTGTGTGTGTGTGTGTGTGTGTGTGTGTGTGTGTGTGTGTGTGTGTGTGTGTGTGTGTGTGTGTGTGTGTGTGTGTGTGTGTGTGTGTGTGTGTGTGTGTGTGTGTGTGTGTGTGTGTGTGTGTGTGTGTGTGTGTGTGTGTGTGTGTGTGTGTGTGTGTGTGTGTGTGTGTGTGTGTGTGTGTGTGTGTGTGTGTGTGTGTGTGTGTGTGTGTGTGTGTGTGTGTGTGTGTGTGTGTGTGTGTGTGTGTGTGTGTGTGTGTGTGTGTGTGTGTGTGTGTGTGTGTGTGTGTGTGTGTGTGTGTGTGTGTGTGTGTGTGTGTGTGTGTGTGTGTGTGTGTGTGTGTGTGTGTGTGTGTGTGTGTGTGTGTGTGTGTGTGTGTGTGTGTGTGTGTGTGTGTGTGTGTGTGTGTGTGTGTGTGTGTGTGTGTGTGTGTGTGTGTGTGTGTGTGTGTGTGTGTGTGTGTGTGTGTGTGTGTGTGTGTGTGTGTGTGTGTGTGTGTGTGTGTGTGTGTGTGTGTGTGTGTGTGTGTGTGTGTGTGTGTGTGTGTGTGTGTGTGTGTGTGTGTGTGTGTGTGTGTGTGTGTGTGTGTGTGTGTGTGTGTGTGTGTGTGTGTGTGTGTGTGTGTGTGTGTGTGTGTGTGTGTGTGTGTGTGTGTGTGTGTGTGTGTGTGTGTGTGTGTGTGGTGTGTGTGTGTGTGTGTGTGTGTGTGTGTGTGTGTGTGTGTGTGTGTGTGTGTGTGTGTGTGTGTGTGTGTGTGTGTGTGTGTGTGTGTGTGTGTGTGTGTGTGTGTGTGTGTGTGTGTGTGTGTGTGTGTGTGTGTGTGTGTGTGTGTGTGTGTGTGTGTGTGTGTGTGTGTGTGTGTGTGTGTGTGTGTGTGTGTGTGTGTGTGTGTGTGTGTGTGTGTGTGTGTGTGTGTGTGTGTGTGTGTGTGTGTGTGTGTGTGTGTGTGTGTGTGTGTGTGTGTGTGTGTGTGTGTGTGTGTGTGTGTGTGTGTGTGTGTGTGTGTGTGTGTGTGTGTGTGTGTGTGTGTGTGTGTGTGTGTGTGTGTGTGTGTGTGTGTGTGTGTGTGTGTGTGTGTGTGTGTGTGTGTGTGTGTGTGTGTGTGTGTGTGTGTGTGTGTGTGTGTGTGTGTGTGTGTGTGTGTGTGTGTGTGTGTGTGTGTGTGTGTGTGTGTGTGTGTGTGTGTGTGTGTGTGTGTGTGTGTGTGTGTGTGTGTGTAGGAGGGGGGGGGGGGGTCGGCTGAAATGACGAAATAAAATTACCCATTTTTATGCGTGTATTTAAGCCTTTGCAGTATTTTTAATGTGTACTTTCATGTTATAGTAGGTACTTGTTATTTAGCGCCGCGAAGCGGAGCGAAATTTGTACGGGTTTGCCTGATAAAACCAGAAACAGAGGCGGAACTTGTAGAGAATACGAAGCTAAACATGCTATTAATTCAATTCAAGGTTACAACGAACCAAAGACGATGACGATGACTTCGTTATGACGATGGCCACCGATGTGACGCCGCGAAGCGGCGTGAAAATTTTAATTTTAGGTCGAGGAAAACGACATTTTAATATTGGAACCAGACTCAGGTAACCCCTATTCCTGGTTACGCATCTCGGTATGATTAAAAATAGTGAAATTAAGGTAGTTTTTAATATACATATTCTTCGGATAGTAAATTACGATGATCGGTGGCAGTCAGCGCTCACTAGTACATATGATAATAATAACTGAATAACTGTATACATATGTACCGAACTGTACCAAACAACTGGTAACAGTGCAAATGGTTTAAAAGCAGCAAGACTTTTCCGTACATGCACGCACGCACGCACTCACGCACGCACGCACGCACGCACGCACGCACGCACGCACGCACGCACGCACGCACGCACGCACGCACGCACGCACGCACGCACGCACGCACGCACGCACCCGCACCCGCACCCGCACCCGCACTCGCACCCGCACCCGCACCCGCACCCGCACCCGCACCCGCACCCGCACCCGCACCCGCACCGCCACCCGCACCCGCACCCGCACCCGCACCCGCACCCGCACCCGCACCCGCACCCGCACCCGCACCCGCACCCGCACCCGCACCCGCACCCGCACCCGCACCCGCACCCGCACCCGCACCGCACCCGCACAGAATACCTACCTACCTACCTACCTACCTACCTACCTACCTACCTACCTACCTACCTACCTACCTACCTACCTACCTACCTACCTACCTACCTACCTACCTACCTACCTACCTACCTACCTACCTACCTACTACCTACCTACCTACCTACCTACCTACCTACCTACCTACCTACCTACCTACCTACCTACCTACCTACCTACCTACCTACCTACCTACCTACCTACCTACCTACCTACCTACCTACCTACCTACCTACCTACCTACCTACCTACCTACCTACCTACCTACCTACCTACCTACCTACCTACCTACCTACCTACCTACCTACCTACCTACCTACCTACCTACCTACCTACCTACCTACATATATATGTCTATCTGTCTATCTGTCTATATGTCTATCTGTCTATCTGTCTATCTGTCTATCTGTCTATCTGTCTATCTGTCTATCTGTCTATCTGTCTATCTGTCTATCTGTCTATCTGTCTATCTGTCTATCTGTCTATCTGTCTATCTGTCTATCTGTCTATCTGTCTATCTGTCTATCTGTCCATCTGTCTATCTGTCTATCTGTCTATCTGTCTATCTGTCTATCTGTCTATCTGTCTATCTGTCTATCTGTCTATCTGTCTATCTGTCTATCTGTCCATCTGTCCATCTGTCCATCTGTCTATCTGTCTATCGGTCTATCGGTCTATCGGTCTATCGGTCTATCGGTCTATCGGTCTATCGGTCTATCGGTCTATCGGTCTATCGGTCTATCGGTCTATCGGTCTATCGGTCTATCGGTCTATCGGTCTATCGGTCTATCGGTCTATCGGTCTATCGGTCTATCGGTCTATCGGTCTATCGGTCTATCGGTCTATCGGTCTATCGGTCTATCGGTCTATCGGT